>BQNB010201395.1:0-10917 GCA_026074375.1 Tanacetum coccineum
ATAAGCCGAAACCAATCAATAAGCCATAAGCTTTTAGTATAAGCCGAAAACTAATAAGCTATAAGCTTATAAAAATAAGCCTAAAATGAATAAGCTATAAGCTTATAAAAATAAGCCGGAAATCATAACCTCAAAATAAGCCGAACCCAATAACCAATAACCAAGAAAAACCAAACCCATTATTCAAATCCATTAACCAAGTCCAATAAGCAAATCAAGTGGGTCAAGCCCACCTTGGCGCCGAACCACACAAACAAACGGGCCCTTATTTGGGCCAAGCCCAAGCCGAAAACATACATACCCAAATAAGCTATAACCTAGCTTATTAAATAAGCAAAACCTCAAAATAAGCCCTTTTAAGCATTTTCATAAAATGATAAATTACCACAACAACCATTTTATTTAAACTCAAAATTCATTTTCTTTCTTTCCTTTTTAGCCGACGCACAAACACCCCTTTTTACACTTTTACTTTCAAGTTTGATTTTTACGACGATCAACCTGTACAACTAGTGTATTAACACCATAATAACCACAAAAGTACAACTTTTAACAATGTTTAGAAAAACTTACAAGTTTGAATGATCTTGGTTCTGTTTTGACGCGAAAGGAACGAATTTATACACCTTTTATATAACCCGCGTCTTCTAACTATCATCCCACTAACTATTTTTAACCCGTGCTCTTGTGAAAATCTTCAAAATCTTTGTTTTTCTTCTTCCTTGGGTTCGTCTGAATATAAAGAGAGAGGGAGATATTTTTTTTGTTTTTGATTTTCAAAATGGTGCATGAAACAAAAATGTTTGAGGTGGTGGAATAAAAAGGGTACTATGCAAGACATGCTAGCTTAAAAATAGCCATTTGGTCTCCTCTTGCCTTCTTTTGACCGATTAGATCCTAGAGAGGGCCTCGGGTCTTCCTTTTTGTGTCGGGATCACTTAAAAACTCAATTTTCATCTATTTAAAACGTCAACCAAACTTATTTATCATTTTCATTGTGTTTAAAATAATTTTTCCATAAACCTGGGTTATTCACACGACACTTATCACATTAAATTGCTACAAAAATCCATTTTGAGCCGTTATCGGCCGACTCCGGACCAAAAACATGAATTTTTGACAAAACTCAACCGAACCTCGCTCATCCATTTAAAAACACTTCAAACCACAAAAAAGGCTTAACAACTTATATTCAACCAAAATTTTACCTTTTTACGACCGTTACAGTCTTTTACCGAATTTCACGAAAACAACCGTTTTTCTGATAACTTTCAAATCTCACACTCACGACTTACGTTTTAAACCAACATTATTTCATCATTATGAATTTATTAAATAATAAACCCATTAACACATTTCTTACTTCATTCAATCTCCACATTTAACTAAACTGTCGTGCCAGTACGCGCTGCGTAACGATTTTTCGCTAAACGCGGGAAAACTTTTTGAAAAGCATAGAAAACTTCAAAACCACTCTAAAACAGAAAGACGAATCAAAAGCGATTCATTTACGAACTCAAAACTTCCTCAAACTCCCGGTTAAACCGAAACCGCTTTTACGCAAAATAGTCAACAAAAGTCAACTTTTTAGCTTTTATCAGGAAAACTGACAAGATTGAAAGACTTCGAAATACAATACTATAATATTTTATAATACTTAACCCTGAGCAAATTACCGGTTATCACATTACTTGTCCTCCAACCGTTTTTGAGCCACTATATCATCATCGTACCTAACCTGAAAAACCACTCAGCTTCACAATCCCCTTGACCTCCCTACAGTTCCACCTCAAACCAAACACGTTTTTTATTCTTACTCCATGGACTCATGTTTCAATACCATGACCAAGTTGTTTGAACCCAACTTATTTATGACCTTGTTTGAACCCAACTTGTTTAGAACCAAGTTGCTTTAATCTAACTTGTCTCGAACCTCCATGCTTTTGTACACCAAAAGTCATCACTTTTGCTTCTAAATTATACACACAGTTCTTTTTCCTGATCCCAGTCATCATAACCCGACAATCTTTGATTGCCTTGATTATACCCATCTGCATCTTTACAGTATAACCCTCTTTTTCAAGAATACCCAATAAAATCAAACTTCTTCTTAACCCTATAACATACTTGACATCTTTAAGTATAAAGCTTGATCCATCATGAAACTGTATCTTTACTTTTCATGTTCCTTTGATAGTGCATGTCATGTTATCATTTAACTAAACCGAACCACCATCAACAGCCTTAAAGTGATACAAGAAATCCCTCATATGTGTCATATGATAAGACCCACCTGAATCTATTACCAATTCAGTCATCTCATCATTCCCAACTACTACCAGGGCTTCTCCAAAGTAGGCGTTACCCTTATCATCAGAAGAATCAGAATCCTGATCACGCATACCCTTCTTGACAAACCCACTTGACTTCTTCATTTGACAGTCTCTCTTCAGATGACCCTCTGAATGACATATGAAGCACTTTAGTTTATCAGTTCCACCCTTTGACTTAAACCATGAACTTCCACTAGAATGAGCTTTATCTGAATGATCTAACATTCCCTTTACATATAACCAGTCACCAGTTTCTTTCTTTGTGCCTTCAATTCTTTTCGTCAACTCCTTTGAATTCAGAGTCACTAGAACATCCTCTATTGTCAAGGATTCTCTCTCATACAACAGTGGTCTCCACAAAGTTTTCATAAGATGATGGCAATGACGTAAGTAACATAAGTGCTTGATCCTCATTCTTAATCTCGATATCAATATTCGCGAAGTCAAGTATCAACTTATTACACTCATCTATATGATCACTTAATTTCGTACATAGACTCATATAGTACGTGTACAACTTCTTCTTCAGATACAGTCTGTTTCCTAAGGACTTAGTCATATATAAACTAGTTAACTTCGTTCAAATTCCTGTAGCAGTTGTTTTCTTGGTAACTTCTCATAAAACCCAGTCTCCCAAGCATGGAATCAAGGTATTGTATGTCTTCTTCATCAAAGCAGTCTTTTCACCTGCTTTCATGTCCGCTGGTAATGTCTCTAATGCAGCATCACATCCTGATTGTACCATTAAAACACGCATCTTTATTTGCATAACCCAAAGTAATTCTTTTTATCGAATTTCTCGATGTTAAACATAGTTATAGAACTAGTCATTCTTCTTTAACCTTGCTAAAAATCGTGTCAAGTTGTTTCTTAACCAACTTTACCGACAAGTCTCACAAGTCGTGTGCAATATACTCGTTGTCAAAAACCTTCTTACAAATCGAATAAATTAAAAAAAAAAATCCTAAACCCTCGATCTTGAACAATATCAAAGTCCACACCTTGAAAAACAAAAAACCTCGAATATATTAACTGAACCACAAGAACCTTACGCAACAACCTTGAAGCTTCAAACTCGTTTATAAATGAGTTTCCTCCACAAACGACAAATCAAGAATTAGAACAAACTAAGTTTCATTCATTTGAATTAGTTTTAATAAATTCAGTAAACCTACGTTAAGTGCACCACGTTTGTAGTATCCTAGTTTAAACGTGAGATATAATATTTATATTATAGTATTCCAATATTATGTCATCTGGTCTAATAACACAATAACCCTCACGCACCTTACACTTCTTCTCGATAACCTGCTACATCCCGAAAACAATTCGAAAAACTTAAAACCGACCTCGATACTTTGAATGACTCGAATCCTCGATCTAGCACCTATGGATCTTGATACAACTTGTTGGACAATTACCACAACAAACCCGAAGTTCGATTGTGGAACGCTAGATGGCGAGTTGTATCGAGCAGAAGTAGCAAACACGAGAGACTATAAAGAACCGACAAAAATATGCACACGTTATACCCTCAAACACCCCTTTATTAAATCACCTAATAAAGCTTACAAATTGATAAAGAAGAATGAATAACTAGCATCCCCCTTATCTCTATTTATAGAGATGAGGGATGAAGGGGTAAAAACCTATCCTAAGTCGAATAGGAAACATTTTGCCTTGCAAGACAAGCTAAACACTTTCTAGTTCTAGTCTAATCCTAATCTATATTACAACGTACACGTAAGTCACTAAATTATATTAAGTTTGCTCCTAATATCCTACATTGCCATGTTTACCTGTTTGGAACCTTGAGAAGTGATGTGTTATGAAGCTATCACCTCACTATTTGAACCTACCTTACTATTTCCTTATATGACGATCAATCCTTCGAGTCTTGCCTATACTACACTACATTAAATACTCTGGCTAGGAGGATTGTAAAACCTCGGTGTTGCATCCGCCGCATCAATATTTAATAAAAATTCATATCATATTTTACGTTAAAGTTGTTGTGCCACACTCCTTTGTTGGGTGTTATGATTTATACGGAATATATGTGTAAAATGGTTTGTGGTTGGAAAATGGTATAGACGGCCGGAAAATTTTGAACCATAATACGAAAAAAGTTTTTGTGGGCATAATTATTATTGTTGTGTATATAGATGTGTGTGTGTTTAACTTATGTTTAATTTGGGTTTTTAAAGTGACTTGAATTTGTACGAGGGTAGTTGGAAAAATGATTATTAGGATGCGAAAAAGTTGTGGCAACGATGTAGGAAAAATATTACTATAAAAAAAGGTTGGCGACATTCATGGGAGGTGGCTGAAATTAGTGGCAGGTTGCTGAAATTGTTGTGAGGTTGCTGAAATTGTGATGGAGATGTGATACAGATGTGAGGTTGCTGAAAAAAGGAATACACATTATGCTTGTACATATATTTAATTAGAAAAATGTGAAAAAAAATTGGTTATGTTGATGTGTGATTGTGAATCACAATTGTTTTTCTAACAATATAAATGAAAAGACATAAATGCTCTTCAAAGTTAGTCAAACTAACGATAATTGTAAATTTGAATTAAACTCGTTACGGGTCATTTAATTCAAGACAAGATCCGAGACATTTCAAACTAATTGATTAAAACCGTTATATAGTTAACTCTATAACTTAATTTTTTAAACACAATGTATAACTTAATTGGTTTCGGCTTATGTCTTATAAATTACAGAATTATTTGCTTATTTCAAAACATTTCGCTTTATAAAAATTTATGGAATAATTTTATATTGTTTCATACTTTCATCATTGACTTCATATATATTTAAAATATTACTATTAGATACATAATGTTTAATGTTTTAAAGCATTTTCTTTGAATAAATGTAAAATTCCAAATATAGAAAGCCCTTTGATTCTAAAAGAAAACAACAACAAAAATACGCAATAACAAAAAAAACAAGAAAAAAAGTAAAAGTACGAAGGTATTATTTTAGCCACAAGGTTGATTCAGCGATAAGAAGTCATCTAAATTATAAGTTAAGGGTTCGAACTCAATGGGAAGAAAATTAAACCCCATTGACCATGGAGACACTTGCGTCGACTTTGGGCTGTCTAAAAGAGTAGTCGCCTTATGATTATTCGGCTCGTGATGTCAAGTCGAAAACGCAGTTAACCAAAAAAAAGTAAAAGTAGTAATTTTGTCTAATTTGATCATTTAAAAAAAAAGTATTTGCAAGTAAAATAAAACTTCTCTTTTTGAGCCTATTAGAGCTCTAGGTACCATGACACTATTAACACCGACACATCAGCTTTAATACCATAACACCAACACATCAAAATACCACTGTAATCATAACACATTAACACCACTCTTTTGGACCCACCCTTTTATTTTTTTTATAACACCCCCTTAACAAACTAAAATGTTTCATGCATTAAACAATATTACACATTACAATACTTAAAAAACATATGAAAATTTAAAAAAGCGAAAAAATGCATAAAAAAACATACGTCCCGCCGACTAAAAGTCTTCATCTTCGTCTTCATGTTCAATTTCATGCCAAATATGCTCCATAAGATTTTGTTGAAGACTAATATGCGTTTCTCGGTCCCGTAATTCTTTTGCTTTTCGACGTTGCGTTTCACATCTTTCAACCCATGTACGTTGCATATTTCTTGACGGATTAGCATACACTTCGTTCCAGTAAGTAACCGCCATTTTTTGATCTTCTAAAATCATGTTATGCAATATGATGCAAGAATACATGATTCTACGTATGTTGTTGACATGGTATTGACGTGCCGGTTGTTGTAGTATTCCCCAACGTCCTTGGAGAACACCGAAAGCACGTTCGACATCCTTTCGTGCACTTTCTTGACGTTTTTTAAAGTAACTATGTTTCGCGTCATTTGCGACCGTTAATGATTTGACGAAAGTTGCCCACTGTGGGTAAATTCCGTCGGCTAAGTAATACCCCTTTTTATACCCGACACCGTTTACCACAAACGGAGCTATAGGGGATTTTTCATCAAGAAGGTCATCAAATAACGAAGAATTATTTAAAACATTAATATCGTTATTTGCTCCGGCTACCCAAAAAAAAACATGTCAAATCCACAAATCATGCGAAGCAACAGCTTCAAGCATTATAGTTGGACAATTTCTCCATTCCCAGTGCATAAAATCAATGCTTCCAAGCATTCCCGAAAAACCATGATGCGTAACATGTTGATCGTATATTTTTTCAACATCTTCCAACGTTGTCTTTCTTAAATACTTGGACATGTGAAAATCAATAATACACTTATTAAAATGTAACAGACAATCACGTGCAGTACGCTCACTCATTTGAAAATATTCATCAAATGCATCGGGTGTGTTGCCATATGCCAATTGGCGTATCGCTGCCGTACATTTCATAATAGCACTAAGACTCATTCGACCCGTAGCATCGGGTCGGACTTTAAAGAATTTAAAGTGCTTTGGAAGAGGATCGGCCGTATAAGTGCTAATGTCTTTGACAATTTTTAAAAATAGTTTTCGGCTCATACGGTATCTTCTTCGAAAATAATATAAAGGATACTTACAAGGATCATCAAAATAGTCGCCCATCAAACGTTCTTCGGCCCCCTCTCGATCACGATGGATCGGGTTACGTGTAAGGATTGGACGATTTTCTTCTTCTACTAAACGTTCGTGATACTCGTACGCTTGTTGAAGAAAGTAAACGTCGGATTCGTCATCGACGTCGAAAGAGTTTGGTTGTCGTTCTTCATCGTCGTCATTTGGATTCATTGCGAAATAAGGATTCATTTTGTGTAGATAGTGTTTGTGTAGAGAGGGTTTGTGTTTTGTTTGTGTAAAATGATTAAGTGGAGGATAATATATATAGAGTGGGTATTTAAAAAAAAATTAAATTAAATTTTTTAAAAACTAGCCGTTTTTAACGTTGGGGTGATTTTGAATTTTTTATTATTTTTTTTAAAAACAACCCACCAACGCACGTTCGGTGTGGTAACGCTAGGGGTGGCAATTCAGGTCGGGTTCGGGTTGACAGGTTGACGGGTCAGAAAACCTCAACCCGAACCTGACCCATTTAAATAATCGGGTCAGTTATGTCAACCCTAACCTGTTTACACATAACCCGAACCTGACCCATTTAACCCGTATATATACTTGGGTTGACGGGTTAAATAGGTTACATGGGTTGAATAGGTTAAACGGGTTTTGGGTTGACCCATTTAACCCGTTATATACAAAAGTTAGCACATTACACGGGTTAAACACGTTAAATAGGTTTGTGGGTCGACCCGTTTAACCTATTTAACCCTTATAATAAAATATAAATAACTTTAAATTTAAGAAAAAAAAATCTTAAACGGGTTGGCGGGTCGACCCGCTTAATTTGATCTCAACCTGAACCTGACCTGTTTAATAAACGGGTTAGATGGGTCGACCCAAAACCGACCCAAATATATTTAGACTCAACCCAAACCTGTTAATTTTCGTGTCGATTTCAGGTCAGGTTTCGTGTCGGGTCAGAAATTGCCACCCCTAGGTAACGCCGACCACGTAGGCTCAACGCCGGGTTGGACGTTACCGTACCCAACACTCTTAATGAAATTTAAAATGCAAATGTGAAATTTCAAAATAAGTCAAACTATCTTATGAAAAAAAACAACCCCAAAACAAACCAAATAAAAACACAAAGAACCCTAAAACAAGGTTTACCCATCATCATCTCCAATGCTGTGGTGACTGACCGTATCATCTTTCACCGTTTGCAGATACACATTGTACTATAACTATTCAGTAAGTTACTCTACACAATTTACTTTATTAATCTAACATTTATATGTTTTATAGTTACATTTTTGTCATGATGTATAAAAATGGTTAATCTCGTTTATTCAACTAGTGATAACAATTATTTTTATTGTTTGTGACTAATTATAATATTTCAAACAAAATGGGGCTTCATTTGTTACTAACTAGTACTAATAACTTAAGGGGGTGTTTGGTTTGTATTAGGGAATCACGGGAATGAAAGTCAAACTAAACACACCTAAGGTGTGTTCCGTTGTAATATATTTCTTTTTTAATTTTCTATTTCGAATTTTTGAAAAATGGGAAGGGTTTTCGACACTAGAAGTAAGAGCAAACGGTGTGGTGATTTGTTGCGTTCGCCAATCCCATGTGGCACTCGCCGAATGCTAGCCACCATACCAACTCCTTCGCCATTTACTCGCCATATGCTCGCTAGTGGGAATCTTGTTGCTTAAGCAACGCAAATGACGACAAAAAAAAATACACTTTACCGTTTCTCAACTGCTAATATTTTAAAACAAATTTTTTTTATCCCCTCTTTTATTATATATATCCCCTTCATCTCATTTTCAAAACACACTAAATCCTACAAACTTTCTAATTCTCTCAAAACACAAACAAGAAAATGAGTGACTCTTCAAGCTATTCGAATACGTCCGATCACAATGATGTTCATGACATTTGGTTATGCAACTTATTAATCAAGATCAACAGGTGCAAGGTGAAAGTTCACGCCGCAGTCGTAAAGCGATAAATCGTGAACGTGATGTTGTTGATGCACGGTTGATGGCTCACTATTTTGGTTCACCCCCAAAATATTCGGACTACTATTTTAGACGTCAGTATCGTATGAACCGTTCACTATTTTTAGAAATAGTCCAAGGTATTGAAAAATTATATTGAAACACATGATCCTCTTCTACGTGATCATTTTTTTTGTCCGACCCGATGCTACGGGTCCAATGGGTTTTAGTGTGATTATGAAATGCACATCCGCCATACGTCAATTGGCATACGGCACATCACCTGATGCATTAGATGAATACTTACAAATAGGGGAACATTGTGCACGCGATTGTTTAGAATTTTTACTATGTGCATTATTGATTTGTTTACGGCCGAGTTTTTAAAAAACCCGACGTGAATGACATTCGAACCTTATATGCCGCACACAATAGCGTTCATGGGTTACCGGGAATGGATTAATTGTCCTAAAGCATGGCACGTGCAATTTGGGAGAGGTGATAAATAATACCCAACTATAATGCTTGAAGCCGTTGCGTCATACGATTTGGGAATTTGGCATGCATTTTTTGGGGTAGCGGGTGCGAATAACGATCTTACAGTTTTGAATCATTCTCCGTTATTCGACGACCTTCTTGATGACATCGCCCCGGTGGTACCGTATGAAGTGAACGGAGTTATATTTAAAAAAGGTTACTACCTGACGGGATATACCCACAGTGGGCAGCTTTTGTCAAATCATTTACGGTTGCATGAGACGAGAGAAATGTCGTATTTAAACGTCGTCAAGAAAGTGCTCGAAAAGACGTTGAAAGAGCTTTTGGTGTCCTCCAAGGTCGTTGGCATATAATAGATCAACCTGCGTGTGCTTAGACTGTCAACAAGCTACGAAGAATCATGTACACGTGCATCATATTGCATAACATGATGAAAAATCAAAAGTTTGCGATATCCAAAGTTGGCGACACTTATATTTGCCCGCGAGCAAATCTGGCACGATCATGGATCGAGCGATGCGAAGTCCAACGGAAAAAAGCAAAAGAACTCCGTGATAATAAAACACATGCAAAGCTTCAACAAAATTTGATTGAGCATGTTTGGCAACAACATCTACAAAATAATTAGTTTATTCATAATCTGATGTATTTTTAAAAATTTTGTATTGTTTTTAAATTTCGTATTGTATTTTTATTTCCGTATAGTAATTTGTATTTTTATTTGAATGAAATAAATTTAGTTTGTTTGAAAAAATGGGAAAAAAATAAAATGGTGGGTGGTGGGGCCCAAATGGCATGGGTTGGTATGTTACGAGTGAGGGTATTTTGAGATGTTGTGTTGAAATGATGTGGCAGTGATGTGGCACTGCGTGGGGCCCAAATGGCATGACTTTTTTAGCCATGATACCTTATGCTCCAATTAAGACTGTTTGTTTTCTTAATAAAATCACTTATTACCTCTTAATAACCTACACCGTTAAAGAGCTTTTGACAATTAAAAGTGTTTGTTTTTTTTCCTCGTTTAGATGCATTAAGAGGTTTAAACCTCTTGTCGAAGAAGAGTTGGAAGAGGATCTTACTACCTCTTAACTATATTGATATATAAACTAGTTTTTTTGTGTTCTAATCATTTAGACGTTTAAAAAAACAAACAACATTAGTTTCTTCAAATTCAGAGTTTTCTGCTACAGATATTCACATTCTGCTGTGTGAATATTCATACTCGGAGCTTTTTAACAAACAAACAACACCTAACTCTTTTCAATATTCTGGCTAACTTTTAGAAAGATAACTTTACTTGATCTTTAGAAAAAAAATTCTAGGAATTAGTGAGTAAACAAGTTTTCTATTTATTCAGTTTTTATGAAGAGTTTGTGGAAAAGTGACACATTTCTCACCAACTAATTGCAGCCTTACAGTTTTGACTTTCGTAGGTTGTACCTTATCCATGTAAACGATTCTCGGAACTTTTTCAGAATTTCATGTGGGGTCAGAGATAGTTACTGGTGATG
>BQNB010201396.1:0-10917 GCA_026074375.1 Tanacetum coccineum
AATTAAGCACAATCACTCTAATTGAATAATTGTTGGGAGCGAAAAGTTGACAAGTCATAGTTATGAGTAGTGTTAGCATATTTACTTGTGCTCAGCGGTGATTTCGGTTTTACGCTTAGCTTGGGACTAGTGAAAAATCGGGGACGATAAATTTATCCGTCAGGACATTCATTCTATGATCCCAGTGTTGATAAAATAAAGGAAGTCAAACATGTTAGTTAGTTAAGAAAAGAAAAAGGAAAAATCCAAAAAAAAAAAATTAGGGATAGTTAGTGTAAATATAAAAAATGGTGAAAACGGGACTTGTTGAAGCTATTGATTCCTTAGTTCCCCTTGGCGAACACTTAGCTACTTTTTGAGGTTATTAGTCGAGGGGGATTGAGATTCTTGGTTGTATTAAGTGTTTACTTCATAACATTGCGTGAGGACACGGCAATATCTTAGTATGGGGGATTTTGGTATGTGCTTAATTACACATACCATTTTCCATTAAAAACGGACTTAAATGACTAAAAACGTACCAAAAATACATTGTATTTGTATGTTTTGCATTTGTATTGTGCAGGAAACAGATATTCAAGAAAAGGACAAAAACAAAGCTAAAAACGACAAAGCCAAGCACGAGAATGAAAAGAGCGTGAAAAGAAGAAAAAGTCAAAGCCAAAGTCAACCCCGACAAAGTCAAAGTCAAAATACAACTTCAAGGACTGAAGTTGTCAAGTCATCAAACTTGAATCACAAGGACTTAAAGTGCAAAAATGGTATTTATAACTTCAAGGGCCAAATCTGCCAAACCCTAAAGTTATAGATCACAAGGACTCATTTTGCAATAACTCATATATGGTTGAGGGACTGTATCTGCCAAAGTCACAAAGTTATATGTCACAAAGGACCTACGATGCAATACTACATATAACTTGGAGGGACCTTTCTTGCCAACTTACCAAAAGTTATACACCACAAGGACCTAATGTGCAAGGGTGTGTATATCTATGAGGGGCCAATATTGCCAAACCACCAAACCAACCCCTGTTATTCCCAAAACAGTTTTTCCCGCCAACAAAACCCAAGAACAGGGTCACATGTTGTCTTCCCCCGCTTTTACCCTGCAACACCAAAACCTCAATGGGTAAAACCCTCACCCCCTCTCCACTAAAACCCTAGTCAAATGTTACCTTGCCATGTTGGCAATCCCACTCCTTTCAAGAACAATCCAACGACTGCCATGAGATCAAGAAAGCACATGGATGTTCAAGGGCCAAGATTGAAGCTTTGATTCACCTCACACAACAAACACACTCGGGTTTCTCTCTCACAAAAGAAACACAGAAGAAAGAAGAAGAGAAGACCTAGATAGTTCACTAATTTAGTATAAATAAGTCTCATTGTAAGCCTTAAAGGGAGTAGTTTTTAGCTTATGTCTTTTATCCTTATGCAATTTCAATTTTAGCAATGTACCTTTTTTAAAGTTAATGAAAAGTTCGAAGGTTTTTATGTTCTTAATATCTTGATCTTAAGTTTAATATTTGTTTGATCACAAAAAAGGGGTTTCTTAAGTTATAAATATATCATATAAGCTGTAAAAACTTAAATAAGCCTTATCATAGCTTGTAGTCATTTAAGCAACTAGTTCTCAAAATTCACCAAAAATTCGAAGAAGCAAATGGAGCAGGGTGCATTTTGGATGGCCTTGGTTTTAGAGCCTCATGGGAGGCAATAGGATGGTTTATAAGCTGAATTGAGAGCTTATTTCATTACCACAAGCATAGGACTTGTGTAAGTTTCCATTTTCTTACTTTACTTAAAAGTTACTGTAGCAGTGCTTATGTTGTGCTTATTTATGCTGAGATTTGCTTATTCTTAGTATTTATGCATGTTTAAAGCTTATTTGTACTTTAAAATTTGTTTGTGCAATTTTACTTAAAACTGTCAACTTTTAGCCTATACACTGTTGGATTTGTATTTGCTTATTGAAGTGCTTATTTACTGCTGCCTTGTGCTTATTTTGGCTTAACATGCATGTCTCATAATCTGTCTTTGAGTCTTTTAGCTTAAATCACCACAAATCAGCTTGCAAAAGCCATTTTAAAAATTAAAGGGGTGTTTGGGTTAAGACCCAAAATGGGTCAAATTGGTTTATGTTATGGGTTGGGTCAACAAGTCAGTTTTATTAGCTTAATTTAGGTCTAAAAAGTAGTTTTAAATAGTTTTTATAAGCTAAATCTAAAAAGTCAAGTTTAAATTAGCTATGATTCAAATCTGTGGTAAATTTGTGTTGTAGATTAGCTTATTTTGATTTTGAGCTTAAGGTAGTCATAAGTCCATATTTTCATGTCTATTTGAAGTGTTATAACGCCATAGGATTTAGTCAAGTGCCTGCAATTGATGTTTTTGGTTTAGCTTTGTTATGTCAATACCACCTAGCAGTTGATAAGTTCAATTTTTGAGCTTAAAATTAGATAAGTTAAAGACAGCTTTAGAATCTGAAATTGCGCCAATAAGTTCATTAGGTACCTATCTCTATCAATTTGAGCTTGTTTTCCATTTTGAAGCATATTTGGTTAGCTTATTTAAAGGCTGCAAGAAGCCTCTTAGCTTTATGAAATGCAACAGCTGCTGAGAAGAATAGCCTAATTCCTAAGCTTCTTCTAGGCTCATTTGTGATCTAAACTCCAAAGAGATTTCTGAATTAATAAGCCCTCAGGCCTGGCTTTAAGCCCCTATAAGCCCCATTCCCTTTGGAATCCATCTGCTAGATTAATTTTAAGCCTGAAAAGCCCATCTTAGGCTTTGCATCTCAAAAGCTCCCCTGGTATTGAACTTTTAAAAAGCCAATTTCTGGCTTATTTGGTAGCTTATAATTAGTGCTTTTTGTTCTTACTTGCTTATTGTGCATATTAGTGGCGATGCCTCTGTGGTCCGATTCTTATCTCCCAATTTGTTAGGTTGCCCTATTTGTCTAAAAATAAAACAACAAGATAGTCCAGTTTATGGCAGTATTAATCTTAAAATTAATATTGCTTGTTTTCCAAAAGCTTTTGCATAGCTCTTTTCGACTTCCAAAAAAGATATACAGATAGCTTTTCCTTGTACGCTTCTTAGTCAGCTTCTTCTTTTCTAGCTTATATGTACATAAGTTCCAATTCTAGGCTTATTAATGCCCAAAGTTGCCCACCTTTTGTCCTGCCTTTTGCATCAGAAGCTCATTAAGCTTTCCTTAGCTTATTTTTCTTTTAATTTAGCTTACTTTCATCTGTATTTGCTTATTAGGGTTAGATTATTATAATTTAGCTTATTCTCCTTTTTAGTTTGCTTATTTGCTCTTTTAAAAGTCAAAAAGATAAAGTCCTATAAGCCATTAAGCTTGAAAGCCATTCTCTTTGTCTTATTTGTGATTTTACAGCTTATTCATATAAGCTTTCATGAAAAATCCAAGTTTACAAAAGTGCTTATTTTAAGGTCGTTTACTACTTTGGCTTTTTGAATTTTTGAAAAAAAAAAGTTTGTTTTTTAAAAATCAAGAAAAGGGGAACGTGGAAGTCCCGGGGAGCCTGGGCTCGAACCCAAGACCTCAACACTCATCAACCCTTATAACCCCACACACTCTACCGCTGTGCTACAATAGCTCATCCGGTAGAGTGTTGGTTTATATATTACTTAAGGGCTTTTTGGCCGCGAGTTCAGCCAATAACTGCTTTGATTCTTAACAACTTATGCGGAACATAGTCTGTTAGACGGACAGCTATCTTCCTAGGACAGTATTTCAGTCTCAGCTAAATTCCTAATTTTTTCAAGTTTTAAACTCATAGCTTCTAGTAACATTCTTTAGAGTTAATTTTTCATTAAAAACGTAGAAAATTCTCAAAATATACCTAAAAAACTCAAACGTGCTAATTTTGATTTTTTCTAACTTTTCTTATCTAATAGTTTCGTAGTTAAACCTTGAGAATGCTTTCGTAGGTCAATTGTTCAAAGTCATTCTTTAACAGAACGGGATTCGATCCTGTTGTATGACTCGTTCTCAGTCTTAACAACTCCGTTTTCGATCTAGTTTTTTTAAACTCTCCTTCTTGTCAACTAGGACCCATTAATAGTCTAAAATAATCCATTCTTTAGGATCTATAATTGCAATAATATTAGGTTTTTACGCTAGCGTTTTTTACGTCAACGTTTTAGTTTAAGTTAAATAGCTTACGTTTTTAGTTTACTTTTGCTTGATTTTAGCCTCTATACTTATATCTCTAATAGACTAATTACAAACTCTCATCCAGCTCAATCAATCTTATTCATATTCAAACAACGATTATCAATCTCGTCCCATTCGATTTTCAATTGCACATCCCGTTGGACAGTAACGACCCGGGAAATCAAACTTCCGAATATGTGATTGCTCTCTATTCTAGCTTGTCTGAATCTGACTTTTTTTGCCTCGGTCGAAACACGCGGCAATTGGTTAAGGATTTGCCCAGTATTCTATATATATGCCTACCATCCAATCAATCCAAATTTGGCGCCACTAACTCTTGAACACACACGAGGTGCCTGTGAAACGATTTATCCGTAGCGTTGGAGACGAACTCGTGTTTGGAATTTGTCAGTATTTCTTCTAGTTTATAATATATAAAAATACAAAAAAAAAATATTTTTCATTTTCTTTTATTAGTATAATTATCATAAAAAAATGAAAAAAAATATTCCATAAAAAGAAATAATAAATAAATTCACCAAGTTGGTAAAAGAACACCAACATATAATACTTTCCATTGAAGTATTATTTATCAATAAGTTCTCAAACAAAAGATCCAAAAACTTGTCATTTGTGTCGCTTACGACGTACGGCTCACCTCGATTTGATTAACAAACTATAAGGTGGGTATAAGGAGGGTTGTTCCGAGGAACTACGACCCAAAAGGAGAAAGGATTTTAATAGCTTCGCGCTTTCCTACTCCTCCGCTCACTTGTGCGTTTTTCATTTGGAGAGCTACCGTGAAGTAAGTCGATTATTTGGTTGAAGTTGTCCTATCTCGTTGTCCGTTAAAATAAATTGTGAATAGATTATTGAAAAACCAAAAAAAAATTATTTTCATTTAGTGCATGCGCACTCGTTCTCAAAGCCGTAACCAACAACAACAACAACAACAAATCCCACCGATTGTTGTTGAATCACTTGATCTTGAAGACCTCATCAAAGATCAAGAATCTCCCCGTACTTTACGATGCCCACAACCTAGTCTCTATGCGCGACATTTCTCACACCCACCGAGGCTCTACGCGCAATTATTGTCCCTACAATCACACGGCTATCCAACTTTGAGCTTAAACATAGGTTTGCTCACACAGAGTCTCGTAAAAAACAAGCAATTTCTCGGACATGCCAAGAAGATCCTCAATCTCATAGCCGCATCCTTCCAACAAGATCACTTCTACCATGAGACGAGTAGCGCGCACAAACGTTTCTAACACGTCGATTAAGCTTATGCTTTTTTCTCCATTTCTCCATCGAGGGGCCGCTTGAATTGGCTCGAGAAAGAACCCCCTCGATACAATTCCTTTACTTGGATGATCTTGGTTTCAAAATCTATCAATGATTTTTCCCTCCCTCCAAAACGACTAATCATCGTAATGAGATTACAAATTTATTCCAATACAACGTTTTTGATGAGGTCTTTCCCCCAGTGAGGCCTGGATCGATTCATTCAGTGATCTCCTCGAGCTGTTCCTCATCATGTTTTTCGAATTAACACAACTGATACGTTCAAAAATGCTTTGATTACAAATGACCAAGATTTATTAATCACAGTAGGTTGAAAGGTTTTGGACAAAAGGCCCCGTGATTGCTTATGCAATCATTGAAAGCAAGGACCAAAGTTCTTCACTTTCCACGAAGTAAAGCTTGTTCCAAAGTGAGTACAGAGCACCTCTACCCCGTAATTCATTCGATTTGTTGGAACCAAGGATATGGTGCAAAGCATTACATCTTGATATGAAAATCCAGAACCAACCTTCAGGCTCCCGGATCGCGTAATAGCAGTCGAGCAAAAGTTGTGTAACTCTTGCGGTGGAGCTCATTCTTACCGTAAGTGTCCCGCCACCGGATGGCAAACAATATCGTGATAAATCTTCAAGAATACATCTCTCAACCGCTTAGGGCAAACTTCAATCAAGGAAGTGTCCAGTTACCGACCTCAAGATGGTTTGCAAACCAAATACACCATCCCGGGTTTCCTCCGTGCAAAACCATCAAAACAAACCAAAATCGGGGATCAATTTCAAAAACCATAATAGGGTGGGTAATCAATTTTACAAATGGGGGATAATTTCAATCACGGACAAATTACCAACCACAAAATGAATCAGCCCCCGACTTTTCAAGCTTCTCACCTTACCAGCTCCCCCCCCTTAGCTTCTCCTAGCACCAGTATTCTAAGTCCTGATTTTGATAACTACGTCAAACCTAATGACGCGGTTATGCAAAATATGCAAAATCAAATGGCAAATTTAACGGACCTGCTCACTCAAATTCATGAAACGTAATACCGCTTCTACTTTGGGTTTCGGGTTCTACTTCCAAGCTCATCTTTTGCTTAACCAAAAGGTAATGTGAAAAGCAATCACTACCCGAAGTGGTGTTCCTATAATGAACCTCAAATTCCACCTTAACAATTTCCTTTTCTCCTAAGATATGGAAAATGAACCCAAGGTTAACAAAGATACGGTGCAACCAAGCACCGAAAACATCCAACCTCACGGTGGTCCAAAACTAATGACCAAATTGGTGGAGCCCCGTTGGCTTCAAAGACTAAACCAACATTTCCTTATCCCTTCTAAGGGCCAACAAAGAGAAGCTTCCGTGAAAAAAGACGATCTTCTAGCTCAAAATTTATGGAGATTTTTGAATTTCCATTTCGAGCTAATTTCGGCTGTGGGACGCTCTCCTACACATCGCCTAAATTGCCCAATTGTTTTTCTAAAAGCTCAATCATGACAAAGATTAGATAAATGCGTTGACAAAGACCCGGTAAACGAGAATTGCCGCGGTTATCTAACAAAAGTTTCCCCGAGAACTCCGTAGGGACCCCGTAGATTCTTATATACCGTGTGATTTTCCGAGATGAAGAATGCATAGCCTTATGCCATCTCGGTGAAAGCATCAACCTAATGCCTCTCTCCATTTAGAGAGAACTAAATCTCCCAGCTTTGACCAAAACCCGAATGATACTTGAACTTGCCAACCGAACGATTTCTACTCCAACCGGCATCGCCGAGGATGTTTTCGTGAAAGTCAGGAGCACACGTTCTCATCTTTCCTACCGATTTTGTGGTCGTTGATTACGTTGCCAATCCTCGGGTGCCCCTAATTCTAGGAAGACCTTTCCTTGAAACGCCACGTGGAAAGTATAACGGTGCCTGATAGAGTTCAGGGTTGAACAAATGAACGCCTTAATTACGAGTGACCTGATCCCGTGACCTTCATAGTTGGTGATACAAGACTTTCTCCGACAATATCTTTGTTCGGTTAACCGTGTCGATGTTTATTTGTGTCATTGCGTGTGAGAATTTGTTTCATAAGGAAGTTCTTGGAAATTTATAAAAAGTGGCATTTAAAAAGTATTACTACTTCAGGTAATTTTGGTTAGTAGTATATGATATAAATAGTTCATATAATTTAAGGGTAGTATTTTCTGAAATGGAAGGGATCTATGATTTATGAACATCGGATGATTCGAGACACTGGGTGTTGACACAAGCATCTATGATTCTGAGGGAGATACTGTTTACCTTGAGGAATTGTTAAGTGTGATCAATAGTGACCCAAATCTCCCGTCACATTTGTGAAATTAATGTGCCTGATAAGATTAAATCTTCATGTGAAGATCCGTCCAACCTAGAACCGTCAAGACTTACAATCCCATCTTGAGTATGCGTTTCTGGAGGTGATGACAAATCTTACCAGTCAAATCGATAAAAACTTAAAAGATGAGGATATAAACCGCCCTGATCAAGGTTCTTAAGTCACATAAACATGCCATAAGCTGGAAAGACTCTGATATTAAGGGGATAATCCACAGATTTGGCACCCCAGAAACTTTTGTTGGAGGAAAATTTTCAAACCCGTAGTTCAACATCAAGAAGGGTTTAACCCCATAAATCCATGAGGTTATTAAGCCAAGAAGTTATCAAACTTTCTTGATGCTTAGGGTTAATTTACCCTATCTCTACACCCCTAGGTGAGCACGGTTCATTGAGTCCCCTAAAGTGAGGCAAAACGTGGTGTAAAAAAATGAAGAAAATGAGTTACATACCCCACTAGGTTGTTACGGGATGGCGAGTTGCATCGACTAACCGAAAACTCAAAGATGCAACTCGTAAGACATGTTCCCATTACCAATTATGGATCAGATATGCTTGAAAGAATTAGTAGCCAAAAATGATTAACTATTGGCTTTGTGGACGGATTCTCCCGGCTATTTCAGATCCTGAATTGACCCACTTGAATCAAGAAAACAGACTACCTTCACATGCCCGCGGGACATTATGGCCTATCGTCGCATGCCTATTGGGTTATGCAATGCACCAGCACGTTCCAAGAGTGTATGGTTCGCAATCTTTATAATATGATTGAGGGAAAACCATGGAAGTCTTAAACATGGATGATTTTCTCAGTTTTTATGGGATCTTTCTCCTCTTCTTTCCATTTAGAAAAAATGCTCCAAAGTGTGAAGACCCATCTTGTGTTGAAAATTGGGAATAGCCACTTATGGTTAAGGAAGGCATAGTCCTTGGACACAAAAGACACACACACACAGAGGTTTTATAAGGCGCACACACACACTGTCATTGGCAAAATTGCCCTCATTCCACTACGTTGAAGGGTATTCGGACTTCAAGTTTATCGGTCTCTGCCGGTTTTTCTACCGAGTACGATTTATTCAGGATTGTTCAAAATCCGCCTGGGCTCGACGTGACCCTCCTCTTGAAAAAGAACTCCGTCATCTTCACGAAGAAATGCACTCAAAGCACTTCAAAACCCTAAGTTGAAGTATGACCCAAGACTCCAATTCTAGTTGCCCCCGATATGGTCTTCCCCTTTGCAATCATTACAAAGGTAAATATCGGATTCTAATAAAGGTAGAATCAACCCAATGCAATCACACTTCTTTTACAAGGATAATGAATGATACTACAACAACTAAATGATGTACAAGATATAACAAAGTGATCTTAATAAGATGATGGAGATGCGAAACAAGATTGCTTGAATTTGATCGTCTCGTATGCAATATCGGCAATTTCTTCTATTAAAAGAATTACCTACAAATGATATATGAAAGCTATCTAGATCTGAAAACAAGAGAGAAATCAGATTACGAGTGAGTGATAAATGCTTAATTGTACATATTAAATACCCGGGATTTTGCCAAATAAAAGCCAAGAAAATGCCAAAAGAATAGAAAAATGTGTGCTTTTGTGATAAATGTGCAGGAAAGGATATAAAGGACAAAAAGAAGCAAAAACAGTCAAAAACCGACAAAGAAACGGAAAAGACAAAGACAAGAGTGAAGAATGAAGACAATCAAAAGCCGGATCAGCCCAATACAGCAAGAAAGAAAGCCAATTAAAGAGACAAGGACCAATTTTGACAAGTCTTCAACATTCAAAGGCTCATTTGGAGTTTTAAAGTTCAAGGACTAAAATTGCAAAAAGGTGGAAAGTGTTTTATAAAAGGAAGAAAAAAGAAATAGAAACACAAGGGCCGGAAGTGTCAAGTTTGGAAGTTGCTTTTACACTACAAAGGAGGACAAGAAAGACAAGGACCAATGTTGCCAATTCTTCAAAGTTTTAAACAGAATAACGCGTTTTGAAACCTCCCTCTAACAACCTTAACCGTTTTTCCCGCCATTTCCACAAACAACCCAACCTGCCAAAATACCCACCCCCGCTCCCTTTCTCTCATCTAACCTCGTATTAAAAACACTTCCACATCATTTCGTCCACTTGTCAACCCCTGATTGGTTTAAACACCTCATCAACATCATCAAACGGCCACAAATGATTCGAAAATGATCAAGGGCCAAGATATAGTGGAAGTTTCGAGAATTCTTCACTTCTCCTCTTCAATCCTCTATAAATAGAAGCTTAGGGCTCATATTTTTCAGTTGTTGTTTTTGTTTTTAATTTTCAGTTCGTATTTTCTTCAATTTTAAGCAATTTTCTTTCAAGTTTTTAGCAAACAGCTTTCAGTACTTGTACTATTGTTCTTTCATCTTGTACTTCATTATTTTAGTAATAACAATTCAGTGTTCAAGTTTAAGTGAATTTTGTTTTCAATTTTAAGTCGAATTCACTCATTAAGCTCTTAATAAGCTCTTTAGAGCTTATTACTGTTCATAAGCTCAAATTTAGTTAAAATTCTGTTTTTAGTCATTCATTTACTCATTTAGATCATTTAACATCAATCATGACCACTTGAGTTCATTTGATCAAGTTTTGGAAGTTATATGGAGGAATAAGCATTTAATAGCTTATTGAGCTTATAGCTCAAGGTTTAGAGGCTAAGGAGCCATTAGGATTGTGTTTTCTAAAGCCACTCACTCTACTAGAGTGGCTAAGTGCTGAGACTCCAAAATAATCAAGGTGACATTTCTCATATTTCATCTAGCTTAATCTTAGCTTAAAGTAGTTGCTAATTACTATTCATACCTGCTTAATTCTTTTCAATCATGTTGTTTAGGCTTGTTAATTAGCTGTTTTAAGTTTTCATTAGTATAAATTTGTGTAATCTCAATTTTTCATTTAAAATTGCCATTTAGTGTTAATAGGATAGCTGAATAAGTAGCTTATTTTTCTTAATAAGCTAGTACTTTTATAGCCTAAATAGCTTTATTAGATCATTTTAAGCAAGAGTAGATAAAAAGT
>BQNB010201398.1:0-10917 GCA_026074375.1 Tanacetum coccineum
CTATATAGCACATCATATATATAAAAACTCATAACATGAAAGCATAAAGGTTTAAAATAGACCTTATGATGTATGATGATGATGATAAACAAATGCTAAACCCGTGTTTAGCCTTAAAACCCAAGCTTGCACTTAAGAAAACCCTTATTTTCTTAACAAAAACCCTAGCTTTCTTTTACTTGAGAAATACTTGGAAATGGTGATTCAATGGATGGAAACACCTTAGAATGTCTTAGGATAGATGTGTATAGGTGTATATGGGTTGTATAAAAATTGATATGGATTGTCTTGAGATGTTGTTTGGAGCCGTGGGCTATATTGAGCCAAAAGAGAGGATTGTGTTTGATTTCTAGTTAAGTGTTTAAGCATGTGTGTTCATTTATCAAGTGTACATGTATATAGGATGCATATCTAGTCAAGGGGACATGGAATGGTTCAAGGGATGGGTCAAAGTCTTAGGTATGGCCATAGCATGGTCTTTGGTCAAGGTATGGTAGGTATGGTGAAGTAATAAAGAAGCATGGTGTCTTTTGACCAAAGGTGTAAGACTTTTTGATATATAACTTGTATATTTGGCCAATATTTCGGCATATACAAGGTATAGATGATATATTTTGCAACTTTTATGTATTGGGTATAAAAGTGGGTATTTGTTGAAGCGTAGAAAAGTTTTTGTGGTTCCGGGAGTGCCTAAACGCAATTTATCGCGAAACGTATACACTTTACGTATCCGATAAAAATAAAATGAACAAAGTTAATAATTATCCTCAAAATAATTATATAACCCTTGCTTGATGTAAACATTTAATTGTTTGATGCCCGTTTACATTGAACGCTAATTTTTGGCGTACGCGATTTAACCTATCGCTTATGATTTAAAGTGAACACGTACATTACAAAAAGTACATTGCGGATTTGTTGACGTCGTCAATGACTTGAAAACACAGGGTGTTATAACTCATGTAGCGTCTCTCCTTTCTTGTAAGTGAACTTATCGAATTCATCATACAGCTTGCACTCACGTTCTTGTTTTGTTAATGACGTTCCTTGCATTAGCAGTTTAATCTTCTCCCAAAGATCTTTTGCCACACGATGTTGACTCACAAGAGCATAGATTTCAGTTGGTAGGCCTTGGAGAATGATGTTTATTGCTTTGATGTCACAATCTGCTTGAATGGCTTCAGCGGGAGTCAGTTCAACATATTCCTTAAGCCTTGTTACTCCATCCTCAGTGATTGAAGGCCAGACAAGTGGTCCTTTTTCAACAGAAGCAAGAATCATTCTTCCATGTGGTCTATTCATCATATACAGTTCCATTCTGCTTTTCCATGAATCATACAAGTGTTTTTCAAGCATCGGTGGTTTGTTGTCTCCTCCAGAAAGAAGTGATTACTAATACTTATAGTAATATATTATATAGAATAGTTTAATAGGATTTATATATAAATAATAATATTATTTAAAATTTACCCCCTAAAATATACTAATAAAATGAAATAAATATATACCGATATTTATTAAAAATATATAAAATAACTTTTAATTTAATATAATATAATATTTTTTAAATTTATTTATAATTACTACCAATATTAATTTTTAGTTATTGTAATAAATTAAATTTATAATTATTTGAATATCTAATATTATACATTATATTAATTTACCAGTTCCATTCTGCTTTTCCATGCAATCAAACAATGTTTTCAAGCATCGGTGTTTTGTTGTCTCCTACCAGAAATAAAAAAAAAAAGAAGTGATTTATCAGCAAGAGTCGTCATTGTGGTATCAAAAAGATTACAAATTGATCGATCGGTGGTAGAAAGAAATTATGTTTGGTTACGTAATTGTTGAGTCTTGAAATGAAACTACACGGGATTTTACAATTCTTGACAAAACCGGGAAAACAAGTGTTTGTTTCACGGGATTTTACAAGTCAAAGAAATAACCGTATAATTAAAAAAATCGAGTTGTTAAGTTTAAACTTAATTTGGTTTCACTAGTTCGGTTAAAGAAAATTAGCTAGTTCGGCCCTACTCGTTCGGTCCAACTCGTTCGGTCCTACTCGTTCGGTCCTTGGCATTTTGAGTCCGTTTTTGGTTATTTTAGCTCGTTTTTAAAGGTAAAAGGTATGTGTGATTAAGCACATACCAGGTTCCCAAATAAAAATAGCTAGTTCGGTTCCCAAAGAAAATAGCTCGTTCGGTTCCCAAGTAAAAATAGCTAGTTCGGCTCCCAAAGTAAATAGCTCGATCGGTTCCCAAAGTAAGAATAGCTAGTTCGGCTCCCAAAGTAAATAGCTCGTTCGGTTCCCAAAGTAAATAGCTTGATCGGTTCTGCTAGTTCGGTTATCTGCTTCAGTTCTTCTCGTTCGGTTCCAACAACTACGAAACTTAAATTTTCAAAACTCAAAAAAACACGATTTTTAATGGTTTTTAGCAAAAAATTCTTGTACAACTAGTGTTACTAACCCTATAGGAACAATAAAAATGAAAACTTTAAGGTTTTTAAGCCAAAAAATTTGAATCACTATTTTGCTCTTTGTAAAGGTTTTTGAACACAAATCAAACACAAAAACTAAACACACCACTCCATGGCTCTGATACCAATTGAAGAATACGAGTAATCTTATGATCAAACCAAGAACAAGAGTGAGATGTGGGTTGTGATGTAAGAAAGAGATTGGATGGAAAATGGATGAATTGTATAAAGATGGAATATGGAAAAATAGAACAACCAACCCATCTCCAAGGCTAGGAGAGGGATTAAATACATATGAGATGGCCGGCCATAGGCTAGGATGGGCCTCCCATGGGCCTTAGGCCAGACTAGATTACTAATCTAATTATTACATAAACTACGAGCTAAGACTATTACACCTTTGAAAGTGACCGACACTTTTCGTGTTTCCAACAGTGAAGCTAGAGGGACTATTCCAAATGAGTTGGAAGAGCTAGAGTAAGTTTTTCCTGGTGAAGTCGAGATATAATCCAGAGAAGCCGGAGGAAGATAGTTTGGGAAGTTTGAGGAAAAGGCATCCACCATATTGGAAGTAGGATGGTCGGGAGAAGACATCGTTCTGTTTAACAACCCAGCAGTAAATAACATAAGTTATTTATTTAGTAATATAATAGTTATGTATCTTTACATACCATTTTGGAAGATATATCAGCACGAAGGACTTTCTAGGATGGAAAAAGAAAAGTAGTTATAGTTAAGGTTTTAACATTGTTCTCTATAACGTGGCTCTTGATACCAAATCTGTAACACTCCCATTTTTACATATAGCAGCGGAAGCGAATCTGGGGTATTACTTCAAGGTATAATAGTCATAATCATAGAAAACGAATAAAAAAGAGTCGTTTTTGAAAATTAAGTTATCATTCATTATTTCATCAGAGTTTTTACAAACGAAAGGTCCCAAAATCTAAAACATAAAGTTTGAATGATAACAGTTTTGCCATCTTCAAGTCCTCGCCACTCCGTGCCATAAGTTGCTTAATTACCTGAGATAAAACATGCTAAAAAGTCAACACAAAGGTTGAGTGATATTCATAGGTTTAAGTTAAATAATTTGAATGCAAATTCGATATTGGGTTACGTTGTTATACACAGAATCCACGAGAGTCTGATGCATCTGCTTCCAAACAACATCCAGCTCTTACCTTAACTGGATGGCAGATCACTAACACAAGAGATGCTGTTGTTGACTCTTTGATGCACAGATCTGATACTGAATTAGAACATTCTAAACAATCCTTAGATGAATTCATTGCGGATGAAGGTCATGTCTAAGATCTGGGAGGACATCGATACGCTCACATTCACCAAGGTTCGGACCTACTACATTGGGTTTTTAAGCCAGTACTGAAGGCGATGTGAGAACAGCTACACCTGAACCAGAATGGGCCATTCCCATCGAATGCTTTCCTGGAACCAAAGAATAAATGGGCAATACATACGATCAAACGTATCAAGTTTCCCACGGAGAAACAAGCTTCATAAGGGAAGTCGTATATGATATTGGGTCATGATCATGGTTTCTGCAGTCGAACAGGGGGATAAGAAGCGCTCTAGCCAAAGTGATTTAGAAGGTCTAGCTTTCAACCTTGTTAAAGCCTTTTATAAGAACAGCGTCTTTCTTCAATTTCAAATGGATGAATGCCATAAGCTGCTGACGAATAAGGTTGATTTGGTTAATCCTGAGGGTCATCAAATTCTGCAAAATATATATGAACCACTGCCCTTAGGAGGACCACCAGGTCAGGTAACTATTCAACCATAATTCTTCTTCATTAAAGGATATGTATTATCTTCTAACAGGTGACATAAGAGAGAAACATTGCCTTATCATATCAACCTCAAAGCCGCTCTGTTTACCTAGACTTTGGACTGAAGAATTTGTTCCTTCTTTTTGTGTTGATATGTGATCGCGATTATGACATCAGAGCAGGCCTATGGCATCAATCATTGTGGGTTTGACGAAAGAATTCTACATCAAACAAACACAGTGAGCCCTTTAATCGTGACAGCAGTCAGATCCCAGATGCGTAATTCTCAGTGTGATCAGTGTAAAGGTGTACGAAAAATTCATATACAACTACCTAAGAGAGATAATTCTTTGCCGACTTTGATTTCAAGAGTACAAGATCTCGCGAAAAGGATTTCAAAGTTCTGCATCAAATGAATTTTGAAGATCTGTTCCTACTCAATTATTTAGAAAAAGCTCAAAAACCATCTGCACAACAGAAAGGACTAGTCTTCTTACGGCACCGAAACATGAGGATAAGGGAACCTAGTAATCAGGAATCGTGTGGGAGACTTACAGTCGGGAATGAAAAGTTATCAAAACATGATCAACCTTGAACGTCCAATATTGGGATGCAGGCCGGACTACTACTTAAAGAAGATTTTCCGATTGTCCTAAGCCAGAAGCCGTTGTCTACTAGAGACAGAAATGATCAAAGAAAGTTAATGAGGCTGAATGAGCTGCACAAGTTTAGTGATGGGATGTTGATAAGAGTCATGGAAAAGCTGGATCACATGGTTAAAGACTTTCATCTGTACGAGTACAATAAGGGCATGGAAACTAGGAAATGGTTCTGAGGATGACAAAGAGAGGAGCAAAGACTTCACACAACTATCGAGAAAAGATACAGATCAGGAGGATCTTCGAGTCTTGGAAAGCTTTGTAGTAGGAAGAATAAGAGATATTGACTACAGGGCTCATCAACAGAACAACGTTGACGACATCGTCTTTACCATTAAATAAAAAGTCAATATTTTTCTTATGTGAATATATATCTTGTACATTCGCTAAGTAGTTATCTTTTGATTGATTAACGTGTCATGAATAATCATATCCCTCAATGAATTTAGCGGGAGCAGTTAAAAGTTTATTACACGTCTTGCGAAATTATGGCAACAATTTCTCCCAAATTTTACAACATTAATTTAAATCAATTGATATCCAAATGTCAAAGGGGTTTTAACATTTTGATAAGGGGAGAATGTGATTTAATTATATGTGTATAATAATAATCGTGAAAACGTGCTTAAACAATTCGAATAACGAAGCCATTTTGAGGGGATAAGCGTTTCTTGAAAAAGTCAAAAAAAGCGGATCGACCTGGGGTACTAAACGCTTGGATATTTATATCAAAAGTACTTAATGAATTTTCAAGTGGTTTTATGGAAAGGAGGAACTTGTACCAAAAGAACGACCATGCCATTTTACTTTATTAGAGTTATAAGGTTGGTAAGTTAGGTACTATTCCAATGATCCTAGCCATACCGGATGGGATATACCCAGGGAATAATTTACTAGTTAGTGTAGATAGTCCCCCCATTTGGCGTATATATGACATTTATACAAAGGAGTAAAAGTGAGAATAAGGAAAAGTGTCTCCGACTGTGATGGAGGTAGTACTGGAATAAACCCAAACAAGGTTCTAGTCATGAAGTCTCGGTGTAATGCACTGAAGGGGTTGAAGAATTAAAAAGAATTGTAAGGATAAAAGGTGTAAAGAAAGAAGCCCTCCATACACTTAGGCAGAAACTGGGTCAATACATATGCTGCCAGAATCACTAAGATGATTGCTGACATTGAAGATCGACATCATGGACCCAGTGATGCAATGCACAACCCTCCCTAGCCACTCAGAATCTCTCAAAATATTTCTGTTTCATTTCTCACGGAGACTAAACACGTTATCTATTGACTTTCTCACTCCGAGTTAGTTGATATTGAAAAGGTGGCAGTCAGCTCCAGCCTCTGATTACTAGAACCAAAACGCACTATTGAGTCTAGAGCCAAGAGATCGTCAATTAATCTCGTTAGGACACATATCCAATTACCCCCTTGTCTTCAACCACACGTGGGAACACAAGTCTTATCTTAAGAGTCTGTACGCATGATCCTTGTGATATTGTCAGATACATCCCGAGTGAAAGAAATGGTTCTTCACAATGAAGATGTGTGAAATCTGCTAGGAGCCACATCAAAACAAGCTCTTGGTAGTGTGACTTGTTGCGGTTCTACAAGAATCAAACTTGTGTCAACTAGAAAGAAACGATGGTGCGTTTCTGGTGTGAATCAACCTGTTCCAGTCCCGTAAAGTATTGACGGTTATTGATTTTGACAAAACAATCAAAAACTCTCGAGGTGTTACAATTATTTTCATAAGAAACACTTAGACTGATTTTTCAAATCAATTTTCTCTTTATTGCTAACTGTTTCATTACAGGATAACTTAAAGATGGAGATGGAGATGGAATTTCCCAGTTCCTGAGATATCAAGTGAATAACCGAATGCTCAGACACGACCTATACTTGTTATGAAGTTATGAAAGACCTCCCCTCATTAAGGTGTCATAGCTTTCCGCAAACTCTGTTTATCGTGTATTTCTTCACAAGTGTACAAGATGCGATCCATACAAGATGATGTAAGATTTTATGTTTGGGGATGATCTCAGAAAGCTCAGATCACAATCAAGACATCGTCAAAGATGAATCAAAAGATCTCTACCCCAAATGTACAAGATATCAAATGTCTACGAGCTAAAGACTGAAGTGATTAAGTTTAGTATTTTCAGGGGTGACCTCCCTTGGGGGGAGATTGTTAGATATTAGAAAAAGACTCAGTCACCCCGTATATTTATTGTTTACAATAGCTCGTAGTTTAATAGTTAATCGTATATCTTTCGGTTTTAAACCGGGTACTAATACCTGGTATTTTGTAAAAACTATATAAGCCTCTTCCAACTTTGGAAGAGGCAAGCTAGTCATTTTATTCTTTTCTTATAAAACATATTTTCTCTCTCTAGAAATTCTCTCTCATGTGTTTCTCTCTCTAGAAACTAGCCAAGTCCAAGAATCGACCTCGTGTTATGATATAAGATATAAAACATACTTCGACTTCACCAGACTATTTCCCAGTCTCACTGGGAAACATCTCTCCTGATCCTTCAGATAATTTATCTAAGTATCTTTTGGCCTCGCTATCCATCTCACCTTTTCACGATGATCCATATATGCAACCTTATAATGCTGCTGCTAATGAACCACCTATCCCACCACAAGCTCCTATTAATCCACCGCCTATTTTGCCTCCATCTCCAGTATTACCACTATCACCAATGTTTGATTCTTGATATTTATTTCCTCCCAAAGAGATTCCACCCACCTAAAGACATTGAGACTCCTGTTGAATCACCCATTCCATTATCTCCATCTTTATCAGTAGGATCTTCATCACCGGTTAGGTCAACTACACCACCACCAGATTATCCCTTTGATGAGTCTATCTTTGCAGAGTTAGATAACTCATTATGGATCATACCACGACCACTAGGAAGTGAACCAGTCCCCGAGGAATCTAATGAGTCAGATGCTTGTTTAAGTGTTCATTCCTGGAAATCTTAAATTCCAAAAAAATTTCGTTATATCCTGCAATGTAATACCAAAGGATGTGTATTACTTTGTTAGAACTTGTATCAAAATAAGAATCTTACAATATGTCATAATTTCAATACCACTATGTATGAAAATTTTGACAATGACTTGTGATATTATTCTTATTTTGTGTTGTCTTGTAAATGTTGATAGAATGGCTCCCAAGAGGACATAAACATTTGCAGCACCACCCATGACTTAGGCTGCCATTAAGAAACTAGTTACTGATAGTGTTATCGCGGCTCTGGAAGATCAAGCATGCAACAATGGCACAGTAATAGTAATCCCTACAGGAACACAGACCTACTGGAATCTATAACAAAAACGGGAGGAGGAAACTATATTAAAGAGTTTAAAGCTGGTCAACTTTTCTACTTCAATTGGTATGGAGAGCAGAGGTTGGCCTCATTTTGCCGGTTTTGAACAGACCGATTCAGTATGTTCTCGTAGAAAATGTGTCAGGAAAACAAAAGTGACATTTTCTATGGTACCTAGACTGATAATGCTTTTTCCTGGGTGGAAATTTTGTCGGCTACCAACCTACTTGGAATAGACAAGCCAATAAGATCACTTGGCTGAATTGAATAGGCTCTTAACAAATAAGTTTGTCCTCGAATGAAGTCGGGAATAGGAAGATTGTAATTTTACAATCTGAATGTAAAAGAGATAATTTAAAACTTACATTAAGAAGTTTCCAGGAATTAGCTAGTCTTAAGCCAAACATGGTGCCAAACACCGAGAAATGCATGGAAGCTTTCATGGAGGATTTACCCAGAATAAAGTATTAAAGGAAAATATTACCGCTTCAAAGCCTCAAAACTTTGGAGGATGCCTTAACCTAAATCTGAGTTAATGGATCAAGTAAACAAGCACAATTCTGCTGTAGAGAAACATGATCACAAATGAAAGTTTGATGATAGAAGAACCTTCAACAACAACAACTACCAAAACGACCGTAAACAACAACAATGATAACCACAACAATGATCACCACCAACAACAGAATAGAAGGCAGGAAACCTTCAGGGCCTATGCTGCTACCCCAACTAAAAACCATGGGTATGTTGGACCCATCCTTTGTGTAAGAGATGCACTCTACATCACACAGGACCTTGTACTGTCATATGTCAAACTTGTAACAAAGTGGGCCATCAGACCAGGAACAGCAGAAACAAAGGACTCTCGGACTACTAGATTAGATTCTAGTTATAGTTTTTGTTAGAACCTAACGACGGGATGTGTGGTATAAATAACAACACTTGTCAAATTTTAACTATGTAGAGTATGAAAGCAAGTTGTTCATGATATAATATAATTATAATCCCGTTATACCTCGCTATTTCATAATACCATTATTCAGGGTGAAACTCTGACCTTGTTAAACCAACCTTTCAAAATTGATCTTATGCCGATTAAACTAGGTAGTTTCGACGTTGTCATCAGTATGGATTGGTTATCCAAGTATCATACTAGAATCATCTGTAACGAGAAAGTCGTCCACATCCCAATTGATGGTAAAACTTTAATCATCTGAGGTGATCAAAGTAGAACTCGACTAAGCCTCATATCCTGTATAAAAACCAAAAGGTATATATTCAAGGGATCAAGTTTTCATAGCTCAAGTAATGGAGAAGAAATCTAATGAAAAATGATTGGAAGACATACCAGTAGTCAGAGAATTCCCATAAGTTTTTCATGAAGATCTACCTGGCCTACCCCCAGTTTGTCAAGTAGAATTTCAAATTGATTTAATTCCAGGAGCGGCACCAGTAGCCCAATGATCCGGAGGCTTGGTAAAATGGAAAAGAAATTGAGACATGTTTATTAGAGAGAAAAGAGAATAGATAGAAAAAAAAGAAGAAGGAGTGTATGTGTATGTGTGTGGTTTAATAGAGAAAAAGGAACTACACACACTCACACTTTAAAATGTGAACTCCTACCGCTCCATGGAAGTATAGAGGGAGTATTTATAGTCCCGATATCGACTAGCTAAACTAACCCGACCCGACTATAAATAATAAATGTAAATCCGGATTAGTCATCATATTTTAGGGCTAACAGGTCTGGTTATCATCAATTGAAAGTAAGGGATGACGATATTTCCAAGACTGCTTTCAGAACAAGATACGGACACTATGAATTTCATGTGATGCCATTTGGTTTAACTAACACGCATGTTGTATTCATGGAATCTCATGAATCGTGTGTGTAAACCATACTTGGATAAATCTGTGAGAATGTTTATCGATGATATTCTCATCTACTCTCGTAACAAAGAAGAACACACAATAATTTTGGAATTAATCAGAAAGGAGGAATTGTAAGCCAAATTCTCCAAGTCTGATTTCTGGATTAATATCGTACAATTTAATGTCTCATTATTCTTCTCATGATTTTAGAAAATCATACCACCAAGGAAACATCTTCTACTTAACACCGTTTTGATATCATGTTTTATGCTTAAGTATGATGATTTATAATCATTTTATTGAAATGAATTAGGACGCTTCTTCATTTGAATAAGGAAATTATAAACCATCAAACTATAAATATATAAATTCTCAATTACAAGGATTGGGACGCCTCTGTTTGTAAATGACAAATTATAAATAAGTGGGCTTAAGTGTATGGCATTCGTACAAATAATTCTCTTTCAATCCGTTTGTACAAATAATTCGTTTTTGATCATTTAATCATTATCATTATTATCATCATACAAATAAGTCTCTAGACTTCTTTCGATTTGTAAATTGAACACTCGATTATTTACAAACATCACTTCATCATTCAATTAAATCTCGGAACGAGATTTATTTAAGGTTGGGGGACTATAACAACCCAAAATTTTCATCAATGTAATATCTACCTATTATATTATGATCACCTTTGTACGGGGAATTTTTTTGTTTTATCACATTCCATTATGTAACATTGTTTACATAACCAAAGTAAACGAGCTCACA
>BQNB010201399.1:0-10917 GCA_026074375.1 Tanacetum coccineum
TAATATACGTATTTTGGAGCTTATGGACTCACGACCCAATAAGTCTATTTAAGCCGTGGCTTAATGGGAGGGCTTATTGTAGTCCAGATTATTTTTTACTTAGGTATAAGCTTATGTATGTAAATGGACCTTGGTTTTTTGGACTTGGATCGTATTTTGGACTTATAAATATCTTAATGGACCCTTATTGGGCATTAAAGCCCAATAAGCAATATTTATTCGTTATGAGTTTTGACGGACTTTTAAAAGTGAAAAATGTATTTACGAAGTGATATTGAACGATATTTTGGGAAAAACGTTTTAGTAAACATTAAAAATTGAGATTTTAGAATTTTGTCGAAAAGTGTCGAATTTATGAAAAGTGTTGAAAATAAGGTTTGAAACCTTGGAAAATGTTGTATGAGCGTATGGGTCATGTCGAAATTTCGTAAAAAGTTTATATTTAGAAATGTTCCTAAAAACATTATTTTTTATTTTAAATAATAAAATATTATTTAATTATTTTATTTATTTAATAAATTCACTAAAAGACAAAAAATATATTTTTTCTTGAAACTTCTCGAATATGTTTACTATGAGTAAACGCTTTATTTTCAACTCTAGTATGATTATTTTCACGGTGACTAACGTTACTGAATGGACGTACCGAGATATATTTATAATTATTAATTATAAATATTTACGCATATTACTTATTTATTTCTCTAAATAGTATAAGTATGTATCATTGAGTAATGGGATTGATATCATTGTTGAGATATGTCGTCAACCATCACACCACTAAATTATTATGAGTAATTGTACAACGCGTCTAAACTCTATGCATCAAACGTAAAGATTGTTTTGGAAATGTATGATTAAATTGGGACATTAACTGGACTAGGTCGTGTGCGGGCGTCGTTGCATTTGCTTGTGTGATTGAGATTTGGTTGCTAAAGACTTGCTTGAGAGTTCTCGTAGCCCCATTTTTACTGTCTTTTCCGTTGGGGGAAAATGATACTCAAATGTGTTTTGAATTGTTTTGCATTGAACTGTGCGAAATGTGGTTTTATTTTTGGGACAAGATATTTGCTTATGATTGGTATGTGAATATTGCGTTGCATGATTGTTTGGATCGGATAGGTACGTCTACCCAGTATTTGAGTGATTATTGGAGTGGATGGGTACGCCTACCCTAGTTTGTGTGTGGTCCTGTCCTAATTTAGTGCTCCAGCTGGTAAGCCCTTTAGGTGCGTAAGTGACATATAGTGATTCACTTGTGGGAATGCTATGTCATGGATTGTTTGCATATATATTGACTGTCATATAGCACTATTGTCCACTGTTTTGAATTATTGGCACAACTTTTGGGTTTAAGGTCAAACCTACGAGCTCACCAACATTATTATTGACGTTTTCGAGTATCATTTTTAGGTGAAATGAAAGAGGAATAAATTGGTGATATGTGATAGCAGACTTAGAAGCATCCCGAGTGGATTTTCTTATGAAGTCTTGCTTGTTTATTTTATTTAGCTTTAGTATTTGGAAGTTTTGGTTTAAGTTTGGATTTTGGACCCCTGTGTGGGCTATTGGTCATTGTAAGATATTTTGGATTTGATTGTGATTTGGTACATCACTCGAGGTTGTTCGAGGTTGATGGTCTTTGTAACACTTGAAGTTTATGCATTGTAGTTTTCTCTATATTGTATCTTGTGTTATGATTGATCATTATGTTGCGCTCCCGAGTTTCCGCCATTGTCGGGGTGTGACAGACTGGCTCTCCATGTATGCCAAAACCGCACACCAAAATCTAGCTTCCTTCCTTGAGTTACCAAGCATGCTGTTTTCAGAAACGTCAACCCAACCTTTAGCCAACGCAATTTCTTCCTCATGTGTTCGCGCATTCTGTTGGGGTGCATCAGTGCTTTGAATCATCCACTTTTGGCGTGCTCTAGTCGGCTTCTTCATCTTCGGTGGTGAGGTTGCGACTACTTCAACGGGAGATTCTTCACGATTGGGTTCTTGTGAATAACCAGTTTTTTCTTGAAAAGAGTCCGAAAATTAAGGCGTGTACATTTCTTCGACTGAAAATGCATGAATTAGAGACATGGGTGGATCCGCACGTCGTTGTGATGACGAACCACCCATTTAGGTTTGTGAGACGTAGTCACGGTGGCTAAACGGGAACGCGTTTGGTTGTGACGAGTAATCCTAAAACGCGTTTGGTTGTGACCCGAAACTGCGAAACCCGTATTGTTCCGGTGCTGGGTTTCGGTATGGTTGGTTTGGGTAAGGTTGGTATTAATAGTATGATTGTGGCCGTAATAAGTTCATTTGTGGGTTCGGTGATGGGCTTCCGAGTATAAACGTGCTTTCGGGTGTCAGCAAATTGCTTCGGGTGAGGTTTCTTGGTTGACGTTTGTTGGGTCGGAGAGTGTTTTGGTGAGACACTTTTTTGAAAATAAAATTGAGAGTGTGAAGTTTAAGGAGATTGTATATAAAATGAGAGAGTTGTGTATAAAAATGGGTGAAGTAATGGGTATCTAAATGTAAAAAAGAGGGTTTTGTAAAATAATTTTTTTTAAGTTAACGGTATATATAAGAGGGGCCCCACATTTTTGTAACTCACCGAAGATGAGTCAGTCACCTGCGTGTTAGATGATGAAAACCCCGTAGGTTATAATTTATTATTGATCACTATTTATAATAGTGCAAACTCTAATGCCCTAAACCCACAAATCGGGCTTGGGCTTATTATGCCTCTAATACTCCCCCTTAGTTCGAGCGGCGAAATCGTGAAAGTTTGGACTGGAGTAGTAAAACTAGAAAAGATTAAATAAAACAAAATAAACAAATTACGAGATAATTCAAAGTATTTCTATAACGGTATTTAATTCAAAGTATTCTCACCAACACAAATTACGGGATAATTCAAAGTATCCCTATAACGGAGAATAATTTAAAGTATTTTCACTTGAAAAATAAAATAAAATAAAACAAAACAATTTTTTTTTTGATAAATTATACCATGGATGCTCCTTATCTTTTATTAACCTGTTCACAACCAAAAAAAACTTCTTAATGAATTTGCTCATTTATTCTATGCGCTTCTCTCCCCCGTGTTCCATGGCCATGGGCCCAAAAACCTCCAAAACCACCACTGGTAAAAAATTGCTCAAACACATCAAACGGGTGCCCACTTGAGATGCCGCCTCCCATACCCTCTTTCAAAGCAACTCCATAATACTGTGTGTTGTCAAAGAACTTCATGATGAAGATTATTTTTTGAGAGAGCAACAAGATTCAGTTGTTTGTTATTATTGTTGCAAACCGAATGCCAAATACTTTTTCGTTTTAACTGAATAACAAACAAACTGATTTGGATTCAAGATCTTAACAGAAGGGGATCCGGGCAAAGGTGTAGCAGATGTTCGTTATCTATTCTTTATTGTGATGGTGGGATTTAGATGTCGTTGTAGTGGTTGGATATGAATTGATAAATGATACTCGTTTGTTTATGGTGACAAACGGTGGAGTGACGGGTGGTAGAGTGACGGGGTGGTAGGGCAGCGGCGGCTTGATGACTGAGTAGGTCTCAAGATAGTACCAAAGTATCTGATACGATGTTAGATGATGAAAACCCGTAGGTTATAATTTATTGTTGATCACTATTTATAATAGTGCAAACCCTAATGCCCTAAACCCACAAACCGGGCTTGGGCTTATTATGCCTCTAATACTGCGTTGTAAAACTCGCACGTGACTTTTATCGCCGGGGTGGAATTCGCGCGTGACTTTTAAACTCACGGGTGAGTTTTGTCCATGATCCAAAAATATATAGACAATTGTAATATGCGCTTTGCTCTCTAAACTTTTTACCAATTAATTTTTTAAACTAACCAATCAAATCATTATTTGTATAAGTAAACACGAGTATTATACATCCGCTTGTACCACATCTAAGGCTGGTTATGTTTGTATGTCTCAAAAAACAATGAACAGTGGTTTTTATCACACGTCATTTTTTGTACCACTAGATCGTGATTTTTTAATGATAATTGTGTTCTGATGGTAACTGTTACTGAGTTTTTAGTATCTCAAACGGAATAACGATTGGTAGTTTGGTACCCAAGTGGACATTCGTGCCAATCAACATAGGCACCCACTCAAATTTCACCACACCTAGATAGATATTTACCTTGCTTATCCACGTAGATACCTCACTAATACTATGCTGAACTTATAAATCTGTAACTTCCTACCGGACTTTAGAAGGTCTCGTAATCTTCTACAGCGTTGTTAAAGATTTTGCAAACTTCCGTACCGTATCAGTATTTATATAACGATTTTTTTAAATTATTGTTGTTTCATACAATACATATTTTGGATTACACTTGTGTACAAAGTTTAACCACAAAGATCATTTATTAACTACTAACGTTTGCATTTAATAATTAAAACCATATAATTATGTTATCAAACATTTTATCAAAATAAAAAACTATCACTTTTCGCTACTGCTAGGGGTGTAAATGATCCGAGCCGAGTCGAGTTTAAGCCTAAACGAGCTAGGCTCGTTTATTAACTACTCGGATCGAGCTCGAACAAACTTTTATAAATTGGCTCGAGCTCGAGCTCAAATATTTTTTTGTTGTTCGAGCTCGAAGCTCGTTTAAGATATTTTACTTTTTTTATACTCTTACAATAAGTTAACTTTCAGGCTTAAGATGCTCGTATAAAAGATATAGCTTGATAGGCTCGCTTATTAACTCAAGCCCGAGCTCGAAAGCTCATTTACAATTATAAAAATTGTTCTAATGATCAAACTAAAGTTAATATAACTTATAAGCTCAACAAATATTGTTTAAAAACACAATATCAAGTGTTTTTATAACATCTAAAGCAACAATGTTTCAAAATAGTGTGGGGGCTTTGCTTATATATATTTTTTCTCTTGAAAGTTTTTCATTTTCAAGCATGTGGATAAGTATACTAACTATGCCCTCCTATAATTTTAATTTCTCTTATTCTTTTGATATTTTCAAACTTCATTTCTTATTTTGTTTTTGTCTAAGTATTTATAGTTAGCAAAGAAAAGATAATAAAACTTTTATAATTTTTTAATTTTTAAACGAAAATGAGATTATTTGTTGCAACTTACAACAGTTATATCAAAAACAAGTTTACACCCTCTATTGTACTTTAAGTTTCTAGCGTCTTGCTAGTCTCTTTTTTATATATATTCCATCTTTGCCGTTCAAAAAAAAACACCCCCTTATCCATTAATCAATATTTATAGCAATATTTTCAAACCATGTGTTTGTTAGAGAGCTTCATTTTTAGGTGTTTAATATTTCTTCAACTGCTTCCGTTGCAGACAACAAGACATAAAATAAAATGAAACTAAAAAATTATGATTACATGAATTAGTAAAACCTAGTATAATAACATCGACTTAAAGTTATGATAAAATATCGAGTAGGATTAAGCACCTTAAGTAATAAGCAATTGAGATTAAATTTTTTTTATCTAATTTAAACTTTTTTTGCGACATTGTTAAACATCAATTGTTATCGTTTTGGTAGTATGTAACATTTCTTTTGGGTTCTATGTTTATGCTTTCGTAAGCTTACTATAAATTTGTAGTGTCAAGTCATTTCATATACAATACCTCTTAAAAATACATCTTATAAAAATACATCGTTGGGTGATTTATACTTTTACTAGACGAGTACTCGTGCACAACAACGTGACTTTATAGCAACAAGCTTTTATAGTTGTATGATTATTTCATACGTTTTTTTATAAACATAAGTTCCAATATGCTTCACTTTTAATCTTCATCACTTTCACTTTTATCAATTAGACACTAAACCTTTTCCGTCCAACTACTAAAACTTGATTATGAAGTTCTCACTAATCGGTGTTAGCATGTCTTCATCATCATCATCACCCGAGATGACAATAACATCATCACAGTTCCAGATGACGAATTTAGATCAAAAAACGAATTGGTATTGGGTGCGGGATTAGGAGTGGGATGAAGATGTTATATAAATGAACAAAAGCGGTGAAAAGTATGTGTTATATAAACGAGCATGAACTAAAGTAGTAAAACAAATTTGTAAATTTTAGTAGCAATCGTGGGTTAATGCAAGATGAATAAAAGTCTTAAATTAATATAGAGAATATTTTTCAAAATTAATATAGTGTATGTTTGAAAACTAGATCCATATACATATATAAGATGCATTTAATCAAGTTAAGCTAATCCTATGTAATTTTTGTCCCATGCGGGTCAAATTTGTTTCTAGTACTACTTTGCTTCGTTTTTACTTCAAAATATTTGAGATGCATCTAAATGGATAGATACACATCTAATTCAAGTAGAAGAATCTCAAATGGGTAGTTATAATAATTTATCATCCTTCTCATTTTAAGTTTTCTTACTTATGTATGCATGTATGTGAGTGGCTTGTTTGTATGTATTTGTTTGCATGACATATAACTATTAACTTGCGACTCAGCTCTCATTCAAAATCGTATATTTTAGCATGCAACTTATATCATAAATCAACTCGTTAGACTGAAATATAAACATAACTTTTATTGGCTCAATGTCACGCTCAACTTCATCAAATATCAAATTAGTTTAAAATTTACTTTGATACTCCATAATCCATGATGTATGTCATGTCTATAGTTGCTATACGTGAATGGCTTGTTTATTAGAAAGAGTTACAATGCTTTCTATAAGTTATAAATCAATATAATTTGACTGAAACATGTTTAAAGATCTAACTATAAAGCAAAAGTGTGAAAACTTAAATTACTTAACACTTATGCAAATAAAAGCGCACTTTCAAATGCTTTATATAAGTTTAGATAATATACAATATGTGTTTTTATAGATTTATACTTTAAAAGACGTTATCCATTTAGTGTTTAAAAATCTAGTAATAACAAAAAAATAATGTACTTATTAGATATAGAAGATGAAAGTAAAAAAGAAAAACACATGTTAAAAAAATAGAAAAAAAACACATCCCACATAGAAATGAGGGGGAAAGAAAGAAAGAAAAAATAAAAGAGCCATAAACAAAAGTATAAGAAAAAAGATGAGATTTACCTTCAAGTAAATATGGTTGTACTTAGAAATAAAATATTAAGATACAACTTTAATCTTAATAATACTAGAAAAATATATTTAAAACTTTAAAATAAACTAAGCTTAAAAACTTATATATATTAAGTGTTGGCTTGTTAAGCTCGAGTAGCTCGTTTGGCTCGTTAAGCTGGCTAGCTCGTCTCAGCTAGTTCGTCTAGTGGAGATTTTAAACGTTTTTCGAACGAGCCGAGCCAAATATTAGTTTTCAAAGCTTGGCTCGTCAAACTAATCGAGCACTAATATTTGTTCGAGATCGACTCGAGCTCGTGAGTATTAAGCTCAAGCTCGAGTAAAAAGAGCTCGAGCTCGAATAGCTCGTTAAAAGCTCGGATCGTTTACACCCCTAGCTACTGCTAACTGTTAGTGCTCAATGTTTGTGTTTATTTTCGTCAAAGATACCCGGACTGTAAAACCTCTAAATAAAACTTCATTATTTATTTATGTTCATTAGTACACGATAATTTACTACACAACATGCATGAAGCTGTTTGGATCTCCTAGCTAGATGATCATTTCAGCTACTTTTACAAACTCAACCGTACCATTTATGAATTTGAGTCATGTAATTCTTAATTATAGTTTGCTTTGACTTGGCATATATAGTACTTTGAAAGAAAAAGTCATGCATAATGATAAAATTATTGGATATAATTAACTACCCTCAGTATGAAAATTGACACTAAGTTTACCTTCACCTTGCAACATTCACACGATACTATAGTGTGGTGGGTTTCGGTGATGCGTTCACCGGTTTATGGTTGAGGATCTTTCTCTTTTTTTAGCCACATATTCACTCACGCAACTTTTTTAGTTAGGGGATAAAAATTAATATTTTGTGACATTAAATATTTTAGTCTAAAGACCTGGTCAAGTAGTCATCAATATATATTTGTCAACTGAAACAAGTTATTTGGCGTACAACAATGTTTGTTGCGAGTTAAGTGAACACGTATTACATGATATCATTTAATGATTGTGTTAAGGTATGTTGGTTTACCTAATGTTACCTCCACAAAACAGCAACAAATTACTAACTCCAGATAATTAAGGCCAAAGGAGATGGGGATTAGCATTTGTACCCGAATTCCGGTACCGAACCGGAACCGTACTGAAACGGTACCGACTCCCGATATATGGCATGGGACCAGTACCATGAGTCGAGCAAAAAAAATTCGGCACCGGTATCAAAACGGAATAGTACCGAAAAATAACCGAAATTTGAGCACTCATAAGGAAAGAAACCGAACATCCAAAAAACCTACTGTAACAACCATAGCTTCGTCACAGATCTAAAAAAATAAACCTTAATTTATTTCATAATCACTCAAATCATCAATTTTACTATCTTTTAAATCACCTCGATCATCATCATTGAAAAAAATATAGGTTTTTTTTTTACATATGCAATAAGGCGTCCCTAATATGAACCGCAGTTTGTAATGATTATTAGTTTATTTTGTCTAATAATCAAGATATATAGTTACATCAATGATTATTAGTTTTAATATCGAATTCACAGATATCAATATACATATATTAGCGTGTCGACTCAAGTTGTTAGTCACATACGAGTATAATATTAGTATATAATAATTATTAGTTTATTATATCTAGTTCACATATATCACTATACATAGTTACATCAATGATTATTAGTTTATTTTGTATCTAATTCGCATAGATTTTATGCAGAGAGATGACACAATTTTTAAAGAAACGTTAATGTTGAATATTGATGAATCGGATTCGGGTTATAATAATGAACCATCGATTCGAAATCACTCGAAAATGCACGTTATATCTTGTTTTTTGTTGTTGTCGTAGAAAGTTATTAGCGTGAAATTTATAATTTTGTTTTTGATCTAACAAAAAAGGGAAGTACCGGATATGTACCGATTTCCGGTACCCAAATCCTGTTCGGTACGGTACCTGTACACCCTTTTCATGCTCGGCAATTTTTTTTCTTTTTGAACGGCAATTTTTTCTATGTCAAAAATATATATTTCACACGTGCCTCCAGTGAAGCTTGAATCTACAACCTTTAGGTTAGTGGGGAATTCACTTGCCACTGGACCAAAGTCAAAGTGGCAGAATGAGCATAGTATACTTTGTAAAATAGCAAAGATAATATATTATTGATTGTGCTTTTGTCATTACATAATGAAGATTGACTTTGTATTTATACTAAATACATAGCTTAATAAGTAAGCAATGCAAACCCTAAAACATAATGGACCCAAACCCACAATTAGGTTGGTTTGGCGCGAATAAGTCAACGTCATCAGTCAACGGTCAAACGGTCAAACTAACAAAACTTAGCCATTAATACTCCACGCAGTTTGAACGCAGCCTTTCTGAACGGACAACAACTGGAACATAATGTTGAAAAGTCGCTTCTTCTTTTCTTCTATTATCTTCATCTGCTATTGTTGTTTTTTTTAGCGGAAGCAATAATTGTATTTCGTGGTATAGTGGTTCATATGTTGAGGTTCCTCTTTGCGTGTACGATTTTTTTTTCTACGTCATGGCTTGCTTTGCCTTTAGGTGGGGGCGACACAAATTTGAAATCAAACTATTTTTGAAACACTACAATGATTCTCCGTTTGTATAACGTAGAGTAAGAGACAAATGATTGATGGATATATCAATATAATATGGGATGTGTTAGGACGGCTAGGGTTTTTTTTGGAATGAATGTTAAAAGCCGCTTATTCTTTTCCTCATCTTTTTTTTTTGAGCGGAAGCATAATTGCATTTGACAGCATAGTTGTTTATTGCTTGCGGCATCCTCCTTTGCGTGACGATTTTTTTTTTACGTCATGGCTTGCTTTGCCTTTAAGAAGGTAGTGGCAATTTGAATAATCAACTTTTGTTGTCAACGACAATGATCTTCGACAATGAAAACAAATAGAGGAAAAAATATTATAGTTGTATTCATGGCAAATTCAAAATTTTTTTTTCGATTTGACGCTAGGGTTTAGGTTTATGCATTGAATACGAAAATGAAATCCTAATTAAACAATAAAGCTAAAATAGCGGCATACTCGGATCATCGGTGAGTAGCCGATGACCGGAGGATAGCAAATTTTGGTTGATGGATTCTTACATGAGCTCTGATACCATGTAAAATAGCAAAGATAATATATTTCTTGATTGTGCTTTTGTCCATTACATAATGAAGATTGACTATGTATTTATACTAAATACATAGCTTTATGAAGTAAGCATCCAATCCTAAAACAAAATGGACCCTAACACAAATTAGGTTTGGGTGCGCAATATATAATGTCACCGTCACGGTCAACAGTAACGGTCAACCAAAACAGGTCAAACTAACATAATTTAGCCTTCTAATATACTTACCAACGTAAAAGAAAGTTGGTATCGATAATATATTCGTGCAAGGAAGGTCCATCGATTTGTACTTACGTCAGAAAATGAACTCTAATTTAGTTCACGTTCTTACGACCGAATTTGATCCTGACAAGTCACCTGCTATTAGAAATAAATTAAATGATTTTAATTTGTAATTTGAGTATGTGACCAATATTTGGTGATGATGATATATCATACACCAAGCATTACCTTGTTCTTGTTCATCTAGTGAGACAATCGTGTATCCTTCATTGATATGACACTTTTTGTTATGACATATAGTAATCAAACCTAAATACTAGTGTAATAGTGTTGAGTTGTGAAGGCTTATCCCACATCGGTAAAATAAGTAAACTGAAGAGGAGTTTCAGACTTATAAATATCCCTCTCATTGT
>BQNB010201400.1:0-10917 GCA_026074375.1 Tanacetum coccineum
TTAAACCTTGTGGTCCACTATTAAACATCACTTGATTTATTTAAACATTACTTGGATTTCGAAAACAATACTTTTAAATGTTGTAACGCTACTCTTCTTACAGAAATATTTCTTGAACTATTTCAATACAGCTTTTACATAAACCTATGAATTCACCAACATTATTGTTGACGTTTTTGCATGTATTTTCTCAGGTATTATATTGCTAGCTGAGCATTGGGAGCATTTGAGTCGCGTGGATATCAAAACTTAAAGGACTCGGTTTTCTTCACATTCGATAACTATTTTTCCTTAAAATAGATAAAATAAGTCACGATTGAAATCTGGTAATCTTGTTAAATTATAAATTAGTGGGACCTGGATTTACTCTGATTTACTTAAATCGAATGTGACATTTTATCAAACGTCCCCTTTGAGGTCGTTTACTGTGACTTGTACTTTATACTATGAAGTGGCACCCCAAAGTGGTATTCCGCTGCGTTGTGATTTTATGGGGGTGCAACACTGGATAATGGAATTCCTTAACTGAACATCATTTCCAACTACAATCTTATCTCTCCTTCTCAAAACCCCATCCACCCAACTGTATTTGTCTCCCAAGTATTTCTTATCTTTCAACTGCTGAATTATGGCTTGCAGACTCAAGTCATTGTTACAACTATCTTTAACTTGTTGTAATATGTTGCTGGATATAGAAGAAACAACCAAAGAATTCAATTCCGTACCACTTGAGACCCTTGAGAGTGCATCAGCCACACAGTTATCACTTCCCTTCTTATAACTAATTTCATAGTCATATCCAAGCAACTTAGGAAGCCATTTAGTCTGGAAAGGTGTGGTTAATCTTTGACCCAACAAATATTTCAAGCTGAAATGATCAGTTTTGATCTTGAAATGCCTGTCTAGAAGATATCCTTTCCATCCATCCAAAGCCATTAAAACTGCCAAAAATTCCTTCTCATATGTTGACAAAGCCTGGTGTTTGGGAGAAAGTGTTTTGCTCAAAAATGATATGGGATGACCATCTTGTTGTAGCACAGCCCCAATACCTTTACCTGAAGCATCTGTTTCCACCATAAAAGTCTTTTGAAAGTCTGGTAAAGCCAATACAGGTGCTTGTAACATAGCTTGTTTCAAAGTAAGGAAAGAACTCTGAGCATCTTCATTCCACTGGAAAGCATTTTTCTTAAGTAGAGCAGTTAGTGGTTGGGGCATAATTCTTGATAAACCGCCTATAGTATCTAGTGAGCCCAAGAAATCCTCTCAATTGTTTAATATTTTGGGGTACATGCCAACTCTGCATAGCTTGAATCTTACTAACATCAGTTGAAACTCCTTTGTCAGATATAATATGCCCCAAATACTCCACACTCTTGGTTACAAAAGTACATTTATTCATTTTAGCATACAAAGTGTTGGTCTTCATGACAGTCAATACTTGCCTCAAATGTTGCACATGTTCTTCCAAGCTTTTACTGTACACCAAAATGTCATCAAAGAATACCAAAACAAACTTCCTTAGGAACTCCTTGAAGACTGTGTTCATAAGAGATTGAAAAGTAAAAGGAGCATTTGTGAGTCCAAATGGCATAACTAAGAACTCATAATGTCCCTCATGTGTTCTAAAAGCAGTTTTGTGCACATCAGCCTCTTTCATTCTGATTTGGTGGTAGCCAGACCTCAAATCAAGCTTAGAAAACACTTTTGCCCCATTTAATTCATCAATCAATTCTTCAATGACAGGAATAGGAAACATGTCCTTACTGTGTACTTGTTAAGCTGCCTGTAGTCTACACACATTCTCCATGTCCCATCTTTCTTCTTTACCATGACAATAGGGGATGAAAATGGGCTTTGACTACTCCTTATGACCCCTGAATCTAAGAGTTCTTATACCATTAATTCCACTGCATCCTTTTGATTAGGTGGATGTCTATAGGGCCTAATGTTGATTGGAGGAGTGTTTGGGATAAGGGGAATGGTGTGGTCATGTGACCTCTTAGGGGGTAATTCCTTTGGCACCTCAAATTCAAACTCAGCTAACAAGTCACTAATAGCTTCAGGAACAAGACTTTTAGCTTCCAATTTTAGTAGAGTAGCAGGGTATATACACACATTCATCTCTGCAACTTCTATCTTATTCAACATGCCTCTCTGTTTGCCCTGCATCCATTTAACACTTGCTTGTTGGGTGCCTCTAAGTACCACCTTCTTGCCTTTATAAGTGTACTCCATAACCAAGTTTTGAAATTCCACTGTCTGCATCCCAGGGTAGCCAACCAAACCCCTAGAACCATGTCACAACCCCCCAACGGCAAAATCATAACATCAGTGGTATAAGTCATGCCTTGAAACACCCAAGTAAATCCTCTACATTCATACATGCTAACCATCACATTGCCATTAGCCACAGAAACATCCAATGGATACACTTTCCTTAGTTTGAAACCCAATCTCTTGGCAGTTCCCAAATCTAAGAAATTGTGTGTACTACCTAAATCACATAGCACATGTAAAGTATTCTTTCCAACACACCCTCTAACCCTCATTGTTCTATAAGTGTTAACACCAGACAGAGCATTGAGAGATATCAAGGGTTGTTCATCATCAGTACTATGGTAAGTATTAACCACTCCCTCTTCAGTTAACAACAAGTCACCATCTTCCTCTACATCAACTCCTACCACTTCCAAAGAGAAAACCTGACCACTACACTTATGCCTAGGCATGTACTTCTGATCACAATAAAAACACAAGTGTTTTGCCCTTTTTTCTTCCAATTCTTGTTGTGTCAACCTCTTAAAAGGTCTGTTTGGGACAGTAGTAGAACTTTGTGCAGGTGTATTGTTTTTCACCCAATTACCCCTATTCCTAGTGACATTTGTGTTAACAATACTAGTCTTAGGAGTAGAAAGTAAAGGTGCACGCCTATTCTTTGACGCAACTATAGTCTGCTATTGCATTTTTGCCAAACAGTACACATCAGTCAACTTATTTGGCTTGAACATTCTAACAGCCATCCCAATTTCATCTTTCAACCCCCCAATAAAGAGACTAATAGCATAAGATTCAGTTAAGTCTACTTTATTCATTAAAACTTCAAAGAAATCCTGATATACCTGCACAGTAGTGGTTTGCCTAAGGTTCTTCAACTCAACCATAGGATCCTCATACACTGAGTCAAACCTGATCTTAATCTCCCTTTCATACTTATCCCAACTCACATTTTTCCTAAATCTCTTCACAAACTGCTTATGCCAATTCAAAGCTTTATCAAACATGTGCATAGAAACCAGCCTTATCTTGTAACTGTCATCTTTAATGTGATCAATCTTGAAGAACTGATGAACTCTATATAACCAACCTTGTACATCTTCTCCATGAAACTTGGGAAATTCCAGTTTAGTAAGCCGTCCATACTGACCTCCACCATTATTGGTTCCCCTTTGACTAGTACTTTCCCCATTTTTGATACTATTGATCTCAGATGTAGCAAACTGCTGAAACCACAATAATCCCTTGATACTTTCGTGAATTTGTTCAAGAGATGATTGAATAGTTTCAAGAGTAGGTGATATGTCGGTGTTGGTGTTTGTGTGTGGTGTGTTTTCAATGAGATTGGATCTTGTGGCCACCATTGTTGAAGAAACAGTTAAGAACGGTTGTAACAGAATTGTAACAACTTTTTGAGCTTTTCCGGTCACCAGAATGCGCTCTGATACCAATTGATACAATGTACTCTGGAAATCAGTTAAGAAATGGCAGAGTAAGATCAAAAGGCAACAAATACACTAGGAATTCATAACAAGAAACAGAATTCGGTAATGATTTGTTATTGGATTGATGAGTTGAATGATTACAAGGAATTAGAGAGAGTATTTGATTACAATTGAAGTGATAAAATGAAAAAGATAAAGTCTAATGCCTTTTATAGGCTACAGGGATGAATAACTGGTTTTAGGCGCCAAAACCTAACAACCTTTCAAACATTTACATTTTGACCCCTTGTACTTTGAATACTTTGCTAAATGGGCTTGAATACTTTGCATTGTAAAACAATGTTACACTAATCGATGATAGAGGACAGATTGTAATTTACTTGAGTTTTTATTATGTGGACAATATAGTTTGACTTTAAACTATATTAATTTCCTTTAATTTTTTTTAGAGTTAAGTACATTTTTGGTCCTGGTGGTTTGGTGCGTTTTCTCACTTTTGGTCCAAAATTCAAAAAAGGTTTGGTTTTGGTCCAAAACACATAGTTTCGTTCCACTTTCGGTCCAAAATACATAGTTTCGTTACACTTTTGGTCCAAAAGACATAGTTTTAGTCCACTTTTAGTCCAAAACTTTTAGTCCAAATTCACGGGATTGGACTAAAAGTGGACCGAAACTATGTTTTTGGACCAAAACTAAACCTTTTTTGAATTTTGGACCAAAAGTGAAATCGCACCAAACCACAAGGACCAAAAATGTACTTAACTCTTTTTTTTATTGCCAAGAACCAAAATTACGTTTTTACAGAAACATAGATAGAAGTTATATTTTCATTGTATACCTTCTTTCTTGTTTAGCATATTTACAAAATGTGTGCGATTTTACAGGAAGTACAGAACTCTACAGAGGTTCAACTCGTGTGTTCTTCTTAACGCTATGCCTAAATTCGTGGGAAGTTTGGGCATGAAGTTGGTAGTTTAGGGACGCGTAAACAAGCTGGAGATCAGAAAATAACACAATTATGTACATTACAGCCACTTAATGGGTGTCGACTCAGGAAGCAACTTTGTGTTTGTTTTCCTTTTATTTTTTTGTACTGTTGCAAAATACTAGTTGAAGTGTAGTCAGGAGGCTTGCTTGATGTTGTTATGGTTTCCCATCAATATGTAGTATTGTCTGATTGTGTTTTTATGGATATTGCTAGAAGCAAGAATTTGCTTTTTGTTTTAGGGGTCGTTTAATAGAATATCGTTTGCAATATGTTTTGTGCTTGATTGCTTTTACACATGTGAAGGGAGGTAAGTTCCGCAAAAATGATAAAGTTGCACAAATATGTTGTGAAACCTGATGGATATCTTTGTATTAACGAAAACTTCTATGACATTTTGTCCAAAAAATGAGCATTTAACGTACTTTCCGACACAATGTTCAAGCTCAAGCTGAATACCATTAAAAGTCTTGACACACGACTACACGAGTCATTAACACCCCTAGTCATCATTTATGATAAATGTACAAATTTCAGTTACATTAGTTGCGCGTCAGGACATGAAATGTACTAAAGCTTTAAAAACAAGGTTTTCTCTTCATACTACAAAATAGTGAAATACAGACAAGATCTAGACATAAATACTTCTTCATCACACTGATGGTCAACGCACTAAAGACTCGTTAGTCTCATGAGCATTATGAAGATATGGAAGATCAGCACTCGTCGAGAACTTAGCCCATCTTTTCTTCTCAACGTACTTAAGAAACGGCTGCAAAACTAACCCGATAACTATAGCAAAAACACTCAAACCCATAACCTTAAACGTCGATAAAGCCAAAACTACACAAATTAATATTGTCGGAGGAACACACATAAGGACAGCACCAGTTGTCCCAACAGGTATCTTATACGGTCTACTCACGGTTGGATACTTCATTCTTAACCTCACGAAAGCTATGAACTCCAATATCATGCCGAAACAATAGAGAAAATTTTCAGCAGCCACGATTTCTTGAAAAGTCAGTTGTGAAAGTAAAATCACCCCTGAAGCTGAAAACAGAATTCCGATATACGGAGTCCCGTAACGGGACCGTTTTGCAAAAAACTCGGGAAGCATACCTGGTTCCGCCATACCTAGAAGTTGAAATGAGTCGCTGCTCATTTCGGTTACAAACATACCCATGTTTGATAGTCCGGCACCCGCTTGGACCCACCATCTTAACCATTACCTACTTCTATCATAGCGATATCGGAAAAATAACCGTCTTTCCAAAGCTCACGGTCGAGCGGGACCGCACCAGTCCCGACGAGTAATGGGAAGAAGTAACCGCAAACAACGAAAATTAATGCGTACTATAAAGCTTTTGGGAGTGTTTTTTTGGGATTATTGACTTCACCAGCAAGTGTACTTATTGAATCCCAATAATTCAAATTCCAGAATAATGTATTCAAGTATAAATTCCAATCAACGGCATGCAAATCCATTACCCGCCATCTAGACGGGACCATATTCGGGACCGAAACGAAACCCATAATCACAAATGGAAGAACCGAAAACACGCCTAGAAAAACTGCAACCCACCCGACAATCGTCGTACCTCGAAAGTTCATGTATGTCAATGCAACGGTTAATGCTACGATCGCTACTATTCGCGGGTACCCGTCAGCTAAAATAGGGAACCTGGATTTCAAATAATCGAGAAACAAAACAGGGTATAAAGCGTTATCGATGACCCCACTAAGCCATTTCATCCAACCTTGTTGAAACCCCCAATACGGGCCTAAAGCAGATGATACCCAGATTACATAACCACCGTCTTCCGGAAACATAGTGCCCATTTCAGCCGTTATTAAAGCTTCCGGGACACTCCATATAACCGCGAAGACTAAGAATCCGATAAGAGCTAAAAATGGGCCTGCTGCTCTAACACTGTCCTCGATACCAAATGGTCCACCGGACACTTCATAGAATATGAGGAAAATGAGGGGTAATATCGAGATTTTTTTGATGTTATTGGTGTTGGCTCGAGGTGAATCTTCTTCGGTAATACCTGAATATTCAACGTTGTGTCCGACCATCGGGATAGATGTTTGTTTATGCCCTGTGTTCCTCAGTTTCTGCATTTAGTAACGAAAATGGGGATAAATGCATATTCATGCTGCTAAATTATGCAAAAAAAGAAGAAAAAACCGAACCAACAAGGAACTAGATATAGATAAAGACGGTGACTTTGGGCTCGTTTAATTATAAACGAGAATTGACCTAATTGACCAAGACTTACAAGAACAGTTGAAGAAACCAAAAAGCTTCCTAGTTAAACCTAAACATGACTGGTAGCCTGATACATATAAACCAAAGACTGCAACATGGGCGGGTTGGGTAATGGGTCAAAACAAGTATGGGTTGAAACGGGTGACTTTTCGTCCATTTTATAAAAACTTTTTTTCTGATAAATAACTAATGCATTACATATGGTAGCAAAAGCAATGATCTGTAAACTTATTAGAACCATTTAAGAGAGTAAAGTTGCAAATAAGCTAAAAAGCTAGAGGTGAGGAGCTTATCAAAGACACCTTAAATACGCTCAGAAACATAAGCTGTTTGACTCTATCCAAACAGTCAGAACAGCTTATTGCGTTGGCAATGCAATAAACTGGTCCTGTGCTTAAACAAGCTAAAAAGCTAGAGGCGAGGAGCTTATCAAAAACACCTTAAATACGCTCATAAAGATAAGCTGTTTGACTCTATCCAAACAGTCAAAACAGCTTATTGTGTTCTGGCAATGCAATAAACTGGTCATGTACTTAAACAAGCTTACCTGTCTAGAACAGCTTATCTCACTCGCACACAATCAGATAGCAGGACAGCTTATTTCACCCGCAAAACAGTTCATTTCATTCGCTTAGATATCCAGATTGGATAAGCACTAACCAACACCAAAGTCAAAACTACCTTACAAATTCTATCAAGACACGACAGCTAGTCCTAATAAGCAATCCCACATTAATATAACATGATTTATACTCAAATACTCGATCATCAATATAACATGATTTACTTAAACATCTATATATTCAAAACAATGTTCATCAATATTCATCAAACTATTCCAATATCTCAGATCAACTCTTTTTGCTTCGTCCTGTTCTAGCGAATTATAAGATCAATACCAACACAAATTAACTACTTCCAAAATCCAAAAATGATATTTATTTGCTAGGCAATATACATTGGGTATGTTTGGCAAAACTAGCTCGAGCTGGAGATTTTATTTTCATATATGTGTCAGTGTGGCAAAGTAGGTGGTACGGGAGCTTATGAATTTGAAATGACATAAAAGGACATCCAAACAAAGATATTATTATTACTTCAAGGGCGTTAATGTAATTAACAATTTCAAAAGCTTCAACATTCTTCAAAAGCTACTTCAACTAGCTTTTAAAAGAGGAATGACAGAATTTTCTCTGGAGTAAAGAAGAGTGCTGAGATGGTAATTGAGTGTATCTCTGAAAATATTAGATTGCAACTAATGGGGCTTAAAGAAAAGAAGTCAGTTAATGTCACTCAAGTTGCAGCTGAGTGGAATGTGCAGATGACTATTATCTGAAGATTTAGAGTGTTTGGATATTGGTCTGGAGAGAATTTTGAGCTATGGAATGGGTGTTTGGGATATGAGGGTATGGGAGATATAGAGATGGTTGGCTTTTGTCATGTGGATGATGCCTTTTATGGATGCCACGCATATGGTCTCACTGTGAGGTGGCTGCTGCAGTTGAGACTGTAAGGTTGCCTTCATAATAGGAAATGTTATCCTTTTGCAAAAGTAACAACGTTGTTACATTGGATGATACCTTGTATGGATGTCAAACTTATGAACTTTGCTGTGAGGTTGTTGCTGCAGGAAGTTTGTATTGTTTGCCTTCATAAAGGAAATCTAGTCCATGTGTTTGACCTTAAGTGATAATGAGGCCTATTAATTCGGTGGCTTATGTAGTTGTTAACTGGAATTACATTTAGTTTACAGAATTGTTATATGAAATGTAGTGATTACTTAGTGGAAATGTGATATATAGGATTGGATGTTATCTGTGGAATGCTTAGCTTGTTGTATGCAGCTAATTTCTGTTTGTGTGTTCTAGTGTATCTTGGTTTGAGGTTATTGAGTGTGTTCATTAATCCTCAGTGATAACATCATGTAACTGTTAAGGTGTTTTCGGGGGGTAATATATATTCACATTTTCACAAAAAACATCAAAAGGAACAGTCAACTGCCTTATCTCAGAAATGTTCCAGTTGTATTAGATTTGAGATATTAGAAACGTAAGTTCACTTTAAAGGTATAAATTTATGACGATGTCACAGTAATTGATGATTTGTAATTTTACTTGAGTTATAATTATGTGGGCAATATGACTTAGAACTATAGTAATTTCCCCAAAAAATTTTGTATCGTCAAGAACCAAAATAAGGTTTCTACAAGAGCTTAAAATTAAGCATGACGGATATGCATCCAAATGCCTTTGACGGTTACCTTTTTCGTGTCATATATTTACAAAATGTGTGTGCTTTTGCAGGAACTTCAGAAGTCTACAGGGGTTGCAACTGGTAGTCTTCATAATGCTATGCCAAAATTCTTGGGAAGTTTGGGCATAGAATTTGGTTTTAGACAAGCAGATTCTGTACATGTCGTTGTTCCAAAGGAGTTTGAGAGAGGTATGAACGGGACTAAACAGCAGTTATTGTCCACATTTGTCACAGTAACTAATTTAAAACGTAATAAGTAAATGGGGGCATCTGCTGATCATGTGGGAAGAGTTGCTAAAAGTATCGGTTACGTGTGGTGTTTTTCTTCTGTGTTGGTGCAAAATGGTGGTTGAGGTTGCTATGTTTTCACTATCAATCTGTAGCTATGTACTATTGGGTTCTTTTGGATTCTCATAGAAGCACGGATTCACATTTTTTTTGTTGAATTGAATAATTTTGTTGCTATGTACTTTGGTCGATTGCTTTTACATGTGTCTGCTTAATCAAACAAGTTAAGCGTGATCTTTTAAATGAGCTTATTCTGGGCTTCTGACTGAAAAACGAATCATCCAGACTCGAATTATACCTTGTTACAAATATTTAAACTATTAAAATAGCACTGAGCTTAAACAATGACATGAACGGCTCTAAAGGATAGATGTCTTGTAAACCGATGTTTGAAACTGATGGCTATTTTGGTATCGACATTTTTTTCTATAACATCCTAAAAGAAAAATGTTGCTTCTACTTCTGCTGCTGCTGGTACATGTGACAAACAGGTGGGGGTTTATTGTTTATTGTTGTAAATATTTTTTTAGTCCCTTGTTTGAAAGATAAAATGTTTTTTTTTTCCAGCCCTCTTCTAGCCCATCACCCTTCATGGATGAGGATCATTAGATACTGTCGTTAACACCCCTGCTCTCCAGTCATGAGAAATGTACAACTTCAATCTTATAACCCCGGAAAACAAAGTATGACAAAATACAAACACAGCCAAGACATAAATACTTCTTTATCACACTCCTGGTGAACACACTAACGACTCGTTCATGTAATGGCTGCAAAATTAACCCGATAAATAGAAAAAATGCAACCCACCCAACAATTGTGGTACCTTGAAAGTTCATGTAAGTCAATGCAAGGGTTAAAGCTACGATCACCACAATTCGCGGGTACCCGTAAGCTAAAATAGTGAACCCGGATTTCAAATAATCGAGAAACAAAAACCGCGTTATCCATGACCCCACTAAGCCATTTCATCCTACCTTGTTGAAACCCGGCCTAAAGTAGATGATACCCACATTACATAATCGCCGTCTCTAGGAAATATTGTGCCCGTTTCAACGGATATTAGAGCTGAAGTGAATGATAAGTGCTAAAATTGGGCATGCTGTTTTAATACTGTCTTCCATTCCAAGTGGTGTTGGCTCGAGGTAAATGTTCTATGGTATTTAATACCTGATTATTCGACATCAACTTCTGTTACCAATGGTCATGACTTCAACTACATTTTCTTAGCTTTTTACGTTTCGTCTAGCTACATTTTCAGGATATTCATACGCTCAGCAAAAAGCGGAATCTTTGGTCTACGAACAGCCAAAGTATGAAACAGATCAAATGATATCATGCTTTTTTACACTTGTTGATTGTTAGTACAATTTGCGTTATGGGTCTGAGTTGGATCT
>BQNB010201402.1:0-10917 GCA_026074375.1 Tanacetum coccineum
TGAGCTAATAAATAACTAAAGAATAATCGAGAACTAACATGGCAATTAATATAACTAAATATCTTAATAAATCTAAAAGGCATAATAATAAATCTAAAAATAACTATACTAGTCATGATAAATAATAAAAAGAGTTAATTACATGATTCGTCTCTGTGGTTTAGGCCAAATCCCTGATCTCGTCCCTATTTTTTTTTTTTTTTGCATGAAACGTCCATATCTCGAAACTATGTAACACCATTCGTCCATGTCAGGGACGAATGGTGTTACATAGTTTCACGCCAAAAACATAAGATAGGGACAAACGGTGTTACATAGCTTCGAGATAGGGACGATTCATGCAAAAAAAAAAATAAGGACGATCAAGGATTTGGCTTAAACCTCAGTGACGAACCATGTAATTAACTCTAATAAATATAAAGAAAGAGATTAGAAAGCACCGTGATTAGATTAAAAATTATGACGATCATCTACATGAACTCAAAAACCCCATCCAAGCTTTATGATGACCCAAAATATACTTAAAACCCCATATTATTCGATAAATCATTTGAAACTTTAAGTAAATTGGTGGTGGTGAAATGAATAAAGATAACAACTTACATATATAAGTAAAAAGCTTATAAAAGACAAAACTTGATTTTAAAAACTAACTTAACACTAAAAATGAAAAAATATTAAAACTTTAATAAAAATACTCACTTTTAAGACTAAAAGACACAAACCTTATAAACTTAAGTGACTAAAAAAGATGATTTGAATAAAAAGATTTGAACGTTATAAGATTTAGACATAAAACTTAGAGATTTATAAAAGAAAAAGTTTATAAAAGAGATGATTAAAAAGTAAAACTAAAAGATTAAGTAGATGAAACACAATATTTAAAAAGTAGATATAAAGACTTGAAAAAAAAATAAAAGATGCAAGAAATATAAAAGAAATCAATACCATAAAATATCAAATATTAATACAAAGTTTAACTAATTTAAATAAAATTAAAACTACTCCGACAAAACTTAAAAGAAAACAAAAAATAAGAAAGAAAGAAAAGATCTCGTCAAATATATCCACCCAACAAGCTTTCTCTCCAAGCCAAGATTTGTGGTCCTGATATGTCCACGTCTCAAATGCATTTCAGGTGATTTCGTGCACCAAGACTTGTTTATGTTAAAAGAAAGTGACACTAAAAACAATAACTAAGATTCAGTTTTGTTTATTTGTTGGGCTGGGCCGAACTTGCCACTAGATATATATTTAAAACAACTGGTTCGGGCTTCGTTTAATCTTTTAACTTAGTGCTCCATATAAAATTACCTACAATACAAAATAACAAAATTACACAATATATGCAATAAAATATATATTTTTGCTATTTATTAGCCGTAAATAAAAGTATTTTAGCACTAAAATTATGTATAAATTAGCTAATATCGCATTATTCAGATTACCAAAAACATTGTCTCTCTCCCTTCTCTCTAATTTCGGTCGCAGCACAACACAAGGAACAGACAAAAGATTGTTTGATATCTTATAATGTGATTATTCGTGTTGATGTGGAGTGACTAACCGCTAGCACATTTGTTGTGGTTGCTTGAGGGCTAGCGTGTACAAAAGAAATACAACTTTGATCTTATCAAATTAACTAATATAACACTTAGCCCTCTCAACAAGCTCACCCAACTTCCATCTATGAATAGGTTGACTTTGTTTGTTCCATTAAAGAAACAATATGATGATGCCAAAATACTTCATTTGGAGATAAGAATAAACCCACTACACCATTTGTGGAAGCATACGAGTAGAGGTGTCAAACGAATTATCGGGTCGGGTTAAAGGTTTATCGGACGGATCTATCGGTTATTGAGAAAATAAAAACTAACTGTCACTCTCAATTCGTCCCCTATAAAGGTCTACGCAGGGTCAAACAGGGTTCGGGTCTATCGAGTTACTAGTTGTCAGGTAGAACTAATCAGTTATCCGAGGGTTTACATGTTAATTTAATCTCAAAATTAGTATATACCTCTTTAGGCGAAGCCAACGTCGTCGTTTCCGCCGACTCAAAAATATCCGGCCCAAAAAAGAAATATTTAGCTCAGATTCATAATAAAAAAACATTTACAAAACGTACTCTCAAACTATGCGAAAAATTACAAAAATTAACTTATACTTTTATCTATTTATGACATTTTTATATAACAAACTTTATTTATCAAATATGTAGCACATATCTGTCGATTCTTTTATAAAATAATGTACCGTTGAAAAGAGCCTCGAATGGCGAACAAAATGAGCCAAATATTGCAATGTTTTTTACATACGTACGATTTTATAAAAAATGCAAAAGTTTAATATATATTTTTGAGAAAAAAAAACTTTCAAAACACACCCCTAAACTACCTAACAACTTTAAATTAAACCCTAGAGGTCAAAGATGTACAGTTATATGAATGTTTGAATTATATAAATAACCCTATACTTTTTGTTATTTACGACTATTTTATAACAATTTTTCTTTGTCGAATATCTAACAAATATCCAACAACTTCTTTGATAAGAAATACCTACGAGAAGACCTATTGATTACGAACAAAACGAGCTCAATATTAATATGATTTTGAAATACGTATGATTTTATAAAAAATGTGGAAGCTTAATATATAATTACCTTATACTTCTTGCTATTTACCGATGTGATGGCCTCTGAATTATGACCAAAACGAACCAAATATTGATATGCTTTTAAGATCCGTACGATTTTATAAAAAATGTTGAAGTTTAAGATATGTTTTTTCGGAAAAAACAAGCTTCAAAACTCACCTTTACATATTCAATAACTTAAACTATCCTAAAGTTTCTTTTGAAGGAAACGTTATATATTTTTTTACACCTTTAATATCGAATCACACTTTTACATAGACCACTCAAAGTACATAAAAAAAGTATTACATTAAAAGTAAAAATTAATTTAAACTTTCGACTAACTAAAATCGCCTCATAAAATCACGCAAAAACATTTCCACCAAACGACAAATCAGAAACAAGTCAAAACAACCCTATCGCAACAATGTAGACACTAAAACATCACCTTTAGGTCAGATACTAAAAATAACACTCGACATAAAATTACATAAATATTAAATCAAAAGAGCACTAGTACTGAGTATTTCCTTTATCACATAACAAATAAAGAAAATGATAAGGATCCTCTAAATTTCATATGAACTTTAATGTTGTAAATAAGCATTGAATTTTTAGGCAGTAACAATTTAGGTATTTGAATCGTATGATTCGTATAGCAAGCAAAACAAGAAAAGTAAGATATTGATGCAAAACTTCAATGCCCTTAACACAATTTCAGTTGGACATTATGCCAAACGTTTCAATATATACCCACACATTTTTCATAGACCAATGAAACCAAAAATCATAGCCACACATTTTATTCATAAAAATAAAAAAACTCACTTTCCACCTTTTTTGAAAAAAATTAAATATCTCACACAAAAGTAAAGACCGTTAATCGTTAGGCAAACAAAACATACCATCGCGAAGAGAATTAAATTATCTTTTCTATAGAGGGGTACGACTCTAATATACATTCGACGAAACTTTTTTTATGAGTTTATGAATCATATAGCGATTATTATGAAATCATATAGATTTATGAAATCAATAATGATTTTATTAAATCCTATATGATTCCGTTGTACGATCATATATGATTCCCGTCATACGAATTCAATATATGATTTTCTAATTGGATACTGAAACAAAATTGAAAAAAGTTTGTCGGAATCACCAAATCACATATATTTTATGAAATCATATATGATTTTATGAAAATCATATATGATTTTATGAAATCAAATAATTGATCCGTTATAACGAATCATATATGAGATTTCGTTATACGATCATAGATGATTTTCCGCAATTCGAGACTGCAAAAAAAAATCGAAAAAAAGTTTCTCGAAAGTATATCGTGTCACCCGTCTACTGAAAGATAAAAAAATACTCGTCGCGATGGTGTATTTTTTGTCGTGTGACGATTTACCGTTTGTAAGATATTTTATTTTTAAAAAAGATGTGAAAAATGAGTTTTTTTATTTTTGATGAAAAAATGAGTGGCCAGAATTGGTTCATTGGGTCTATGACAAATGTTGGGTCTACATTGATCTTAACTCTGGACATTATCATGTGACAAACTTAGACGACTAATTAATCATGACAAAAGGGATTTAATTCAAAGACTTTGGTATTTTTAATGTGTCATAGCTTATCGGTTTTATCAGGTTAATCTGATATCCCGATAACAAACTAATTAAAGAAATGTTCATTTGACACAAAAATCACTACCTTATTTTCTTGCCTTTAATTTCATTTATGTTGTGTTCAAGTTTTTTGAGAAGTCCAACACATTTGAATTAAAATGAATTCAAAGTAAAATATAAAAATGTTCATTGTGAGTACATTGGCTTCGATCCCTAGACCTCTTGTATAGAGAGAGAAAATGATAGCCATGTTGGAATATGTCCAAGTATAAATTATATATGTCCGGAAATCTATTCGAGCTTACATAGACGCACGCGTTAATACGTAGAACAACGATTAAATATATTAATGTAATATATTAGTGTTTAATAAATGATCGTTAAAAGTTTAACAGGAAATATTATTAGTCGTTAAAAGTTAAAGGACTAATACACAAAACCTAGAAAAAGAAAAGTTGCGGTTTTCCCCCTTCCTTTCCTTATGCCAGTCGAACTCCACCTCTTTGAGGAGGTGAGATTGCTTACTTGCTCTCCAAGGTAAAGAGGCTATATATAGAGTTGTAGGGGTTCATTATTGAATGCATGTTTTAAGAAAATTAACCCTAAAACTCTCCCTCTCTCTCTCCTTGATTCGATCGACCGAAAACCCTAAAAGGGTTTCGGTTTTGTGCCTTTGTTCGACCGGAAGAAAAAGAACCACAAGGGTTTCGTTGTTAAAGATAACTTTTCACCTAGGACATGTTAAAGTCCCCATCATAGCTTCTCGGTATTCCAATGCTGCAATTCTTGGAGCACCGTGTTTTGACTGTTTCTATAAAATATTAAAACGCATAGAACAGTCACAAAGGAGTGACCTGTGTTTCTGTATTTTTAGACACACCAGCACACTCTTATTAATTTCCAATTTTTTTTTTCAAAATTTTCATGATTCAGACCCTAGGTTGCACGGAAACGCCTATAGGGTGCCGTCTCCCGTCCCGGAAACGTTTCAGAAACGGGAAACGGCCGGAAACGCCTGGGAGAAAATGGAAACGTTTAGTCTGTGATGGAAACGGCAAGGTTGAACGGCTATAGAAACGTTTCTATTCTTTTTATCACGTTTCTAGGTCTTTTATATTGTTTTTGGGCTTTTTATCTCTTTTTGGGCCTGGTGTTACACATAAGACAGAAACCCTTAGTTCACAATATACAATAAATAAGGCCAATAAACTCTTTTTTACAATACTCAAACCTTTAGTCGTTTCCTCACAAACTGAAGTCGATCACCACTTCTGACTGATCTCTCTATATTCTCGATTCTAATTTCTAAAACACCCCAGGTATCAAAGTAATATCAATGTATCAGTTTTGATTATTGTGTAAAACCATGTTATAAATATAATCATAACTGTATCTTTAGTTCTGTAATGTTTTGCTAAGGTTCTGTAGTTGTTATCTAAGCTAAAAGAATAATTGAAATAACTGTTAAACTGATATTATACCCTTTATAAGGATGGTAAATCATGCATTTACCTACGCTCACCAAACAACACACTCAACTACACAAGTATCAATTGGGTAATAAGACATATGTAACTTACATTCTGGTGTAATTAGTGAACAATCACCACAATTGAAAAGAATAAACAAACAAATGACACCAGATACACAAACCATGAACAATTTGATGAATAGTTTGATGAACCAGAGCTTGAGACCGTCTTTTTATCTGAGAATACCGAATAGTTGAGATGTTATTAGTTATTACTTTGTTGTTTTTTTATTGACAGTTTCATGGTTGATAAATCTTTTGCATCTACTTTGATTAATGAATTTTTTGTGATACAATTTGGATTTGGATGTTTAAAGTTTATTTAAATTTATTAATAAATATATATAAAATACACAACTTCTGGACGTACCCCGTTTTCTTGAATTTTGAGACATTCCGTTTCTAATAACCCGTTTTCCGTCCCCCTCCCCGTTTTCGTATCCGTCCCCGTGCAAACTTTATTTATCAAATATGTAGCACATATCTGTCGATTCATTTAAAAAATAATATATCACCGAAAAGATCTTCGAATGGCGAACAAAAGGAGCCAAATATTGCAATGTTTTTTGACATACATACGATTTTATAAAAAATGTAAAAGTTTAATATATATTTTTGACAAAAAAAAAGAGCTTTCAAAACACACCCCTAAACTATGTAACAACTTTAAAATAAACCCTAGAGGTCAAGGATATACAATTATATGAATGTTTGAATTATATAAATAACCATATACTTTTTGCTATTTACGACTATTTTGATAACAAACTTTCTTTGTCAAATATCTAACAAATATCCCAACTTCTTTGATAAGAAATATACCTGTACTGACGAGAAGACCTCTAGATTACGAACATAACGAATCAAATATTGATATGCTATTGAGATACATATGATTTTATAAAAAATGTGGAAGCTTAATATATAATTACCCTATACTTCTTGCTATTTACGGCTTTTTTATATAACAAACTTTTTTTTATCAAATATTTAACAAATATCCGACGACTTCTTTAATAAAAAATATACCGATGTGAAGGCCTCTGGATTATGAGCAAAACGAGCCCAATATTGATATGCTTTTAAGATACGTACGATTTTATAAAAAATGTTGAAGTTTAAGATATGTTTTTTTTTTGGAAAAAAGAAGCTTCAAAACACACCTTTACATATCCAATAACTTTAAAAACTACCCTCAAGTTTCTATTGAAGGAATCGCTATATAATTTTGTACACATTTACATATCGAAACACACCTTTACATGGCCACTCAAACTACAAAAAAATTTGTATAACGTTAAAAGGAAAAATTTAAGTTAAACCTTCGACAAACTAAAATCCACTTCATAAATCTCGTAGAAAACATTCTGACAAATGATAAATACATAAACTATGTCAAAAATAGTCCTGCCGCAACACGCGAGCACTAAACATCTCGTTATTCTCATCGGGTAACAAAATGTGACCTAAAAGTATGTTTACATCTCTGATGTGGACATGTGGTTGATTCACATCATGTGGTTGATTAAAAATAACAAATAAAGACATTCATAGAGGTGAACAAAAAAACCGGTTTTAAAAACTGAAACCGGTTTGAAACCGGAAAACCGAACCGGTCAACACCGGGTTTGACCAAACCGGTTTCGGTTTGAGGCCAAACCGGCGGTTTTCGGTTTTGTGGGTTGTACGGTTTCGGGTTCATCGGTTTGAAAATTATTCAAAGTTAAAACCAAAACTCTACCAAACAAATTATAGAATAAGAAAAAACCAACCGACACACAATTAGAATTCGGTTTGGTTTCGGTTTAAACCAAAAAACCAATTCAAGTGAACTCCAAAAAATTAAAAAAGTTTCCCCAAAATATAATCTAAAAATTATAATAAAAAGCAAAAAATTTCAAATAAAATTAACAAATTAAAAAAGTCTTACAGAATGCTCAAGTAAATAAAAAAAGTTTAAGAACTTAATGAAAAATAATGAAAGCGAAATAAGATAAGAATTTTTCGAAAAAAGTCTTCAGAAGCCTTATTAGCTTGAATATTTCATCTTTAAGCATCCAAACACAGTTGCAACTTCACTCTTGCTCAGTATATGTGAATTTATATGGATCAAGTAGGCAAACTCTTGTTCAGTTGTTCATGAATATGTATCAATGCTTGATTTGAGAATTGATTAGTTTAAAAGATATTTTAAAAAATTAGAATTGCTAGTTAAGACAATACGATAGAAGTATATATATATAATTAACTTTTTTATGTATATCGAGATATTCGGTTTTTTCGGTTTAGTTTGGTTATATTTTTATCAAACCATAACCAAACCAAACACCAATTAAATACTTCGGTTCGGTTTCAAACCAAACCGTACACCAATTAAAATTTTCGGTTTGGTTTTATTCGGTTTCGGTCCGGTTTCTTTTTCGATTTGTTCGGTGTCAAACCAAACACTGAACACCCCTAATATCAACTAATCAAGTCTCACATGCCTATTATTCAAAGGTTGCATATCGAAATATTGACCCAAAAACATAAGCATACCTTGTGGTGTAATGGTGTTGTTCTCGTTCAAGAAAAGAATTTTATCAAGCTATGCAACTATGTTTATCAGATGATCGAAAGAAGAAATATGAAACCGGATCAATAACACTGTGATCGACATGCTCTAGAGAATAATAGAAAAAAGAACTATTGGATTTTTAAGATAAAGTTTCTGGTTAATTAGCATGTATATAATCGTAACCTTAACATAGCAAGATAATACTTTTTTTTAGAATGGCAATGTTCTCGGTCCTTGTCCAAAACACGAGACCGAGGACTGGACCGAAATGTTTGGTCCTTGTCCGGGTCGGTCCATTCCGAATGGCCGGTTTTGCTAAAAAAACAAACTAGATCGGACCAATGACCGAATATGAGAGAAATGATGGACCGAGGACCGGACCAAAACATGTTCGGTCCGGTGTGATCGGTTCGGTTTCTTAGTCCGATCCGATTTCTCAATCCAATCCCATCCACGATCTATTATGATCAGCCCAACATGAAGTCACCACATCCTCCTTTGTTCTTTTCTCTCTCTACAAAGAAACCTGGCTAACCCTAAACTTAAATACAACCCGCCTCCTTCTCCATCCAAGAAAATTCACATGAGCCGCACTGAATATGTTTATTCAATTAACCATTTCTACACATCAATGATCTCTATACCAAGGTTGTTTTGTGTTAACATTAGTGGGTTAGACTATCTTCATAAATATACTAACACAGGTTACTCATTTTTTCTTGCAATATTTTTGCAAAATAGCATATAAAATTGTAAATAAAGCTTTCGATCTATTTGTTTGTTTTTAACTACTGATCTTACACTTGTTTGGGTTGTCTTGTGTAAACTAACACATTACTGTTTCATTATAGTGTGCCAACTGTGGGGCAGTTGGGACCGTCGCGATGGTCCCTGGAAATGGATTCCCAATAGGCCGAAAAGGAAAACCGGCTCCTTCAATGGAGTTTGAGTGTGACGGTCTTGAGCATTTGGGGTTGCTCTTCGGAAACCAGCTCGGGAAAGGAGAGAGGGTATGTTTTCTTTTTTAATCCAAAGGTAGTCGCTTTAATTATTCCTTTTGTTTCGTTTGGGATAAATTTTTGATCGAGGGGGGGCACATTTCGATAATTTTTAGAAACTACAATACAAATTGGTTCTTAGGAGGAAATTAAAAAAAAGCCGGATATTTTAGAAAAAAAATAATTCGTTAGGGGGCGGGCCCCCTCCCTATCTCCGCGAGCTGTTGTTGAGTTGAAAATTTTAAACATTTTGTAAAAACCCAAATGGCGAAAACCAGATTTTACTTTACTTTATGGTTTGTTGGAGGTTATTAAATGTGCGGATGGGTTTCGGGTATGGTACCCTTGTTATTTGCAGCCCTTGTTTATAGCCCACAAGTATTCGATATGAGTAGACTAACATTACCATTCTTCTAATTGAACTTAATAATTAACAAGTCAAACTTACTGTTGTAATTTTGCTTGCATGATAATTAGGGGATGAAACCGAAATCAGTGACATCGAGTTGAGTTTGGAAAATTTCCCTTCCCACAAGAGGGAAATGAGCCACGAGTTCAATTTTGGAAGCTAAGATTCAACCTAAAGCTGGGAAGAAAGTAGGACCGTAAGTACTTCATTTTTTTTTTTAATTTGGTTTTGACTTTTTGAGTCATATGTTTAGGATTAAGATTTAATGGTAGTTTATTGTTGATTTTTAGGGCATCTACTATACTCAAGTTGCCAGGCGCGGAGATATATAGATATCTGAGTGTTTCTCTTTACCTAGGTTATTTTGACATGTCATCCCGTCTCTATAGTATGAACCCGTTCCTTTATTATTCTTGTTTTTTTGTATGGTGCTCGATTTTATCGGCCGTGTGATCATATCTTGGATATGTGCTACTTTTTTCCATGACCGGCCACTTTATGCAATTGTTGCTTTTCATTGATGTTTTGTACCTTCCTTATGGAAGTAGTTTGCTTTGTTATGTTAGCTACCGCCTACTTGTTTCTATGATTTGTGATGTGAGTTCTGGGTCAATAGCTAAGGTCACAGGTATATGGTCTTCTATTCATATATATCCGCATAAGTTAAGATTTATTTGGTAATGCATAGGTTATGTGTGTATTAGTAATGGTATCTTTTTGTTCTTAAAATCGAGGGATACTGATCACTAGTGTGTCAAAGTAGAAAGCGCGGGTTTTTCAATCATGATCCTCAATCAATATGCAGTCGGCCCCCATCCATTTGGTCTCCAAACTCGATTGGGTTGATCGGGTCAGGACAGGTTTGTATAGCAGCCAGCTAGAATAAATGAGCAATGTGGTTGTCTTACGTTAGTTATTTGTTGAGATTGATAGGACATGAACAACCCAAAAAAAGTTCATATATATTGATCTTATAGAAACTGGGCCATGTCCACTTTGACCGACGTGCAAATTACATGGACAACAATTTAATTTCACAAACTAATTGTATATTACTATTGTTTAAAAACTTTTAAATGTTTAATCATCATCATTAGTATTTTGAACATTATTTATTTAAAAAAAATTAATTTTCTTTAATGTAATATCAA
>BQNB010201408.1:0-10916 GCA_026074375.1 Tanacetum coccineum
CCCATAAATGATGCATAGGTCAAAAATAACCTTATTGCTTCAATCCTAGCAACAGGAGCAAAAACCTCATCATAATCAATTCCTTCTTATTGGGTGTAACCTTGTGCAACCAGCCTTGCCTTGTTTCTAACTACTATCCCTCTTTTATCTTTCTTGTTTCTATAGACCCATTTTGTTCCAATGGCATGCTTACCTTTTTTGCAATTTAAACTGTAGCAACTCATCTTGCATTGCCTCTACCCAGCTTGGATCTGTCAAAGCTTGAATCACCTTTTTGGGTTCCTTTTAAGAGAGAAAACAGGCAAATAAGCAGTTTTGATAATCTTTGTGATTTGTTCTTCTCTGCTATTATTAATGTAACTGACCAAAGTAAGTTTTTCAGAAATCTTGGTCATCGTCCATGTTTGAGTAGCTGAATTTATGTCTCCAATGATCTGGCCTTTAGGATGATAATTATGAATTCTGGTTGTGGGAATAGGACTGACAGTCATGGTTGTTTCCAAGTTGTTGAGGTCAGCCTCTGCACCTTCATCTTCTTCATCATATGCACCTCTAAAGATACCAGTATTTATAAGATCAGTAGTATCCTCCAAATCAGGCATAAGAGGATCAGTTGGAAGATCACCAGCATTATCAAAACTTTGCCCAGCAGCGGTAACAGATGGACAAACACTAGAAACTCTGTTAGTGCTGTTAGCATAACCTTCCTTCTATTGAACAAGTAATTTATCAAATTTAGCTCTCAAATCCTGCAAATTCTGGTCACCTTCTTTATTTGAAGATCCTCCTCCTTTCACTTGGCCATTTCTTTCACCTTCATTTACTGGTTTTTCATTAGTCTTTTTACCAGCATCATCAGCAACTGCATCCTCTGAGCTCTGTGGACTATCATACAGTAATGGTAGTAGAATATATTGTTAAGTAGGTACTGCATCAACATTATCCTTGATACCTGCATTCTTATTAGTTTGATTCCCTGTAATAATTGGCTCATAATTCATAGAGTTTGTTAGTAAATCAATATCAAAGAGCCAATCTAGTCCATTCCCTGCAACATTGGGTTTATTTTCAAGAAAGGTTATGTGTACGTTCTCCTCTACTTTCCAAGTTCTAGTGTTAAATACCCTAAAAGCCTTGCTATTTATAGAGTATCCAACCAAGAACCCCTCATCAGCCTTCCTATCAAAATTTCCTAGAGGATCTAAGGTATTAAGAATGGTCACAGGACACCCAAACGGTCTCATACAACTTATACTAGGTGGTCTACCATGTAATAGTTCATAAGGTGTCTTGTTGTGAGGCTTGGTCACTAAAACCCTGTTATGAACATAGCAAGCAGTATTAACTGCTTCACCCCAAAATGTAGTAGGTAAGAGTAAATCTGCTCGCATAGTTCTAGCTGTCTTTATTAGTGTCTATTCTTTCTTTCAGCAACTCTATTTTGTTATGGAGTTCTGGCAACACTGAATTCCTTCTTAATCCCTTTCATCCCACAGAACTGATTCATGTTATTATTTTTAAATTCAGTTCCATTGTCACATCTAATGATTTTAACCTTATGATTTATTTGGTTTTTAATGCCAGTTATAAAAGTTTTAAGGATCCCACTAGTCTCATCCTTAGTGGCCAAAAAGAAAACCCAACTAAACCTACTAAAGTCATCAGTGACAATAAGGCAACATGTCTTGTGATTGATACTCCTTACAGATGTTGTTCCAAATAAGTCCATATGCAACATTTGTAAGGGTTGGTTGATAAAGCTCACAAGCTTGGTCTTACAAGAGGCTTTGTGTTGCTTTCCCTTCTGACAAGCAACACAAGTATGGTCATTTTCAAAAAGCTTTGAAGACAATCCTCTTACAAGGTTTCCCCTCACAAGTTTGTTCATAGTTTTAAAGTTTATATGACCAAGCCTCCTATGCCACAAATTAGACTCATCTATTGTAGCCTTTTCAAATAAACAAATCAAACCTCCTGAAGGAACAACATTCTTTAGATCAAAACTGTACAGGTTGTCATGTCTGGGAACTTTAAGCAAGACTTGACTCTCATCAAGTAGCTTAAAGTTAGGAGATAGAACAAGACATTCAGTCTTAGTGAAAAGAACACTGCTTTTCTTGTCACACATTTGTGAGACAGAGAAAAGGTTAAACTTAAGTTCCTTTACAAAGTATACATCTTCAAAGTCTAATTTACCAGTTCTAATTTTACCTTTTCCAGTAATTTTACCTCCTTTACGACTTCCTCCTAATGCAACAAATCCACCATCAATTTCTTGATAATTTGTAATGACAGACTAGTATCCAGTCATATGCCTAGATCATCCACTTTCAAAAATCCCTTGATCCTGTAAACTATATTGTGGATTACCCTGCACTCAAAATAAAAGAATTAGTTTCTCTTGGGGACCCAAGCCATTACTGACTTGAGTATACCTTGTAGATCAACATAGTCAAATCTTTTAAGCATGTATGATCCATTGTCTTTGGAGTTATGGTCAATAACATTTCCTGTTGGTCTCCAAATTCAACATGCTGAGGTCCTAACAGCAGTTTCCTCATTTCCCTAAGAAGCACTAACTACTGCTTTTGGCCCAGCAGTAGTTACATTGTTAACCCTACCAGTATTAACTTTTTCATTAAAATTATTGGCTTTAGCTGCTGATTTTTGGTTAATAGCCCTTCTTAATGGTGAATGTGCTTTAAAATAAGAATATGTTGTGGGTAATGCATCATTCACTTTTGGTTTAGGGGTAGCAGTATTAACAGGCCTGGCAATACTAATTGATGTTGCTGCTCTTGGAGAGCTTTGCTTAGCAGCATTAATTGGCACTTATCCTGACTTTGTTGCGACTGACGTTTGGAACAAATTCCTTTTTTAGGATATGGGTGAGTCAATTTATTTTGGTGATTCACCCTCTGAGCATTGTTCCATACTGGTCTAATTTCCCTTTGACTAGTAACCCTTCCTTTATTATTCAACACTGGTTTTTCTACCATTTTATTGTCATGAAAATCACAGTCTTTGATTAAATGGTTGAAGCTCCCACATACAAAACAAGCTTTCTTTATAAACTCAAAACCATTCCCTAGTTTCTGAGTCATCATCCCATTCTAGTTTCTTCTATTACCCCTTGGACTTTGACTTTTCCTGGGATACTCTACTTGCCTATGTGTGTTTTCCTTATTAACAGATTTCACATTCTCACCAGATTTGACAAAATTATTTTTAGTAAACTTTGGTTTTGTCTAATCAGATTTAGGTCTAAACACACTATCATTATCACTATTAGTGTCCCATTCTTTAATGATAGGAGCACTAGGCCTAACAGTTTTAGGTTTTTCTACAATATCCTTACTAGTCTTAGATATACTAGTTTCAGTTTCAGGCACACTTGTGGTTGTCTTTCTCACTGCAGACTTAAAAACAGATTCATCTAACCTATAAAAAGATAAGTCAGGTTTTGGGGGCATGTAGTTCCTAGTGTAGGGAGGAGGAACTGCATGAAACCCTTCACTGTTTTAAATCTATCATTTACTGGACTATATCACATCACTTTCTTTATGTTTTAAACACACTATGAAACTCTTCACTATCATTCATATGCTTCTTATTCAATTCACTTCATTCATTTGACTATCTTAACCAAACCAGTTTTGTCTTTAACACTTATTTGACTATTAATCAGTTTAGTTAGATTCTTTGATGATTCTTCAAATTTTTCTAGTTTAAGTTTCAAATCATTTTTCTCTTTTAAAGCTTCTTCTAACATATTTAAGGTCTTTGATAGAAATATCTTTCACTTGAACATCATACTCTTTAAAATGCATTATTGCTTCATTAAACTAGCTTCTTTCTTTTCATGAATAAACTATCTAGCTTCTAATGATTCTAATTCATTTGATAACCTATATTTCTAGATTAGAATTTTTTTATTAAGAGCTTCACGCTGTTGATCATACTATTTTTGAAGAGCTTCATATGATTTTAAACAATCTTTAGAGCAAGTATGTACCTCAGGTCTTAAACTTAATGACCTTGAGGGATGTATAGGCCATTAAAGCAAAGTTTGTGATGCCATCTTCAGCCTGAAAGCTCCAATCATAACCACCTATGCCATCTTGAACAACCAAGGCATTAGTAGTAGATGTGTCCACTGGTGCATTCCTTCTTGGATTATATCTATTTTTGTTCCCCTGATTCCTTGGTGCCCTGTATTCTCTAGCAAAATGACCTCTCCTATGGCAGTTGTAGCATTCAACCTTTGTCCTGTCAAAGCCAACAGTCTCTTTGCCATTTAAATTGCATTCCTTCTGTTTTTCTTTATGAAACCTCTTAACTCTCATAGTAAGCATTGCCACTTGCCATTTGAAATCTATTTCTTCAAGATTATCATCATCAATCTATTCCAAATCTTCATTGTCCAACCGTGGGGCATTAGATTGGTAGGAAAAGAAAGAAAACATGACATCATCATCATATGATGCAGTAGAAGCTTGATCCTTAGAACTAGCAGCAGAAACACTATGAGCAGTATTAACTATTTCATTAGTGTTGCTGGAGTTATCAGAGGAAACAAAGGCCACATTCTGAGAATTTGAGCTTGAAATTGTTTGGCCTTTGATCTCAGATTCATACACCTTCAGATTATTATACAAATCATCCATGCTCAATGTGTCTAGATCGTATTTGTTTCTCATGATTAAAGCAATAATGTTCCAAGCTGATGGTAAACTTCTCAACAACTTCAGATTTGCATCCTCCTGAGAGATAACTTCACCATGGATTTCAAGTTGACTAATGAGCTTTTGAAACCTATCATAGGTTTTATCCAGTCCTTCTTGACTTGATGCATCAAAGTTTTCATAATTCTGCTTGAGAATGGTCTTCTGCATCTTCTTTGATTCCTTGTTGCCTCCAAACCTATTCTTGATAGCTTCCCATAGGGACTTTGCATCCTTGCAGGCATGAAACTTCAGTAGGTGCTCATCAGGAATGGCTAGCATAAGAGTTCTTTTTACTTTTAGTTCATTTTTCCTTGATAGCTTTTGTTCAGTTGTTTTAGGAGGAATAGGACCTTCAACACCAGCACTAGCTGATGCAATTGGTGAAACTGAATCACCATTTACTATTACCTCCCAGAGGGCATGATTAGTAAAGGTGAGGTATTATTTCCATCCTCATGCTCCATAGATCATACTCCCCTGTTTTGAGTACTGGAAGTTTTAGTGCAGACACCGTTTGGGTAGTTTTTGATTGTGACTCTATCTTTTCTTTGACTAACAGATCTTGAGTAGAGTTAGAGTTCTTCTTATTTAAAGTTTCTCAACAAGCTCTGATACCACTTGTTGATCCCTTTTGAACAGATCTTACTTAGCTTGTTAAAGCTTAGTTGTATTGGATAGATCCAAGACAACTATAGTAGAAACTAAGATTTTGAATAATACTACAAATATGCAGGAAACTAGTTTGTATACTGAGTAGAATAATGAGAATGTAAAAAAGATCTTTCTTAACTATCAATATATTGAACACAAATCATAAGTTACAAAAATAATCTTGAAACTTTATGAATACTAACTTATGAGAAATGAATTCTAGATCTTTACTCTCGTAACTATGCCTTGGGTTACTTTTAGAACCAAGAAACCCTAATCGGGCTTACAATACGCGTCTATGATTAATGTCATATCTATTCCTAATATATCTCATGCATTATCTCATTTGAAGTATTGTTTAGGATCATTTAAAAGTTTTTTACATCACATCTATTAACTTGGTAGCCCGAGGTTCATTATATGACTTTTGTATTATTTAAGTATTTAGTGTTTCTTTTGAGTAATTGTCAATGGAGTTTGAATAAGGTATATTATGCTAAAGAATGAAATAACATAAATACCAAGTCTTGGGACTATAAATGTGACACAGTTAGAAAATAATTAAGGAAGGGAAGCCTCCTTCCATTAACTATAAATACCCCTCTAATCTTCATTAGAGGGTGATGCACTTTGATCCGTCCAAATCAATACATATAATATATATATAATATATAATATAAGTAATAATAAGGATAGAAACAGTTGTAGTATAGTATAGTATTACCGTCGGGTTTAAGAAATTAACTTTTTAACCAAAGCGATATCTCAAAAACCTTACGGGTCGTTTCCTCGACGAGAGGTGAATGGAAATCTACGTTCAAGTTGTAAATCGAGCTTGAATAGCATAAAAGTTTTTGGTATTGTTTTCTAAATCTACTAAAAGGAAAGCATATAAAAGGAAAGCTAAACTTTTGGTTTTAATACTAATTTTTTATACTAAAAATTAAACTAAAATTAATTCTAAGATTTAAATCTATAAGTTTAAACTAAAATCGATCTAAGAAAGTTGAACTAAAATTATACTAAATAATTAAGCTACTAGAATTATACTAAAATGATCTAAAAGATAATAAAGGTACAAATGCTTGCTAAGTGATGTGAAAAGTTCATTAAGTGTGACTTAAGGTTAATTAACGAATTAATGTGTTTAGAAAAGATATTATCTCACAACGTTGGTTTATTTTGACAAAACTCTTTTAAAAAGATATTAATTACTAGATGTGTCGTTTAACTAATTTTTCGAATTTTGTCCCTAAAAATATTTAAACCACAAATCTAAATAATTCAAAATTATTAATCAATTAAACCTTTTTCGAATCCACACTTAACTCCCAATTCACAATCACTTAACAAGCACAAATAAATCTACTCACTACTCATAATGAAATAAAAACTAAGCATTTAATGACAAAAATAAAGCTACACTAAGCATGACATAAATCAAAACAATATTATAAAAATGATAAAATAAAAACTACACTAATTAATTGAAAAAGGAAGGAAAATGGAACCGAATTGGAGAGCCGCAAATAAACGAATACCACCCGATTTATTTAGCTAAAGAAAATAATTAAATTCTATCTAGCTAAATAAACCCTTAAGCTCCGCGCCTCATGAGTAGACCGGTACCAAAAACACAAAGTAAGCAAACTGTTAACATAATTATAACTTCACTTTTGCAAACTTTGTTTAATCTACTTCGAACCAACATGGCCCAAATAAACAATTCAATTAGAGACCAATCAAATAAACTAAATGTGATCCAAATCATACTAGATACAAGTTAAAAAAAACAAACGTAAGTCTAAATTCAAACTATGTCCCAATTTAAATTTAAACTAAACGTGGCCTAATTGACATACTAAGGCCCAAAGACTCAATTTTAAAGAAATCAAATTCAAACCCAGATGTGGCCAAAATTAATACAAATCAAATGTGGACCTAAAAGTTAATTAATAATTTTTTTGTTAATCCTAACGTAGCCTAAAGGTATCCCATCGAGGCCCAATTAGATGAATTCTACCGCTAACCAATCGAAAGCCCAATTAATGATCAAACAAAACGCCCAACAGTTGAACAAAAATAAGAGTATAAGCAAATTTTAACTAACGAACTAATTTTAACTAGATTTAAACTAATATCATATTTTAACTAGAAACTGTTTTGCAAACTAAAACTTAAAATAGTATAAGCATTGAACAAAACTAAGTACGGTACAAATAAGCTAATCGAGATCCAAAATATAGCCACAAAATAAGCCAACGAACCAAACGAGCTAACATCGAAACATTAATGATAAACCATTTAAACTTGAATGAGATCTAAATAAGCATAACCGATTCACTTAACAATACTAAAATCAAAATTAGAACAACTAAACTTATTTGCACATATGAGCTTAGATCCAAATGATTAAACTAACAAGAAGCTTAATCGAAACAGAAACTTAAGCTAAAAAGTAGATAAGCTCACACAGCTTATTTGAGAATAAGCCCACATGAAAAAGAAAAGAAAACAAGTGATTTAAGCAAACCGAGATATATAATCAACTTTAAACCAAATCTATTACATCATATTAAAAAGTTTGAGACAAGAGCTGAGTACAATAAGCAGAAAAATTAAAATAAGCTATTACAAAAAAGAAATAAGCTAAAAATACTAAATCTAAACTAAGAAAAAATAAAAGAAAAAAAACTCCCAAACTAGAGGGAAGGCGAGTTCTATTTAAAGGGGTACAAGGGGGTCTTTTTGTAAATTTGATCCAATGATGAGATACTCCATTAGCCAATCATTGGCAATTATTTGGAGTCACACGGATTGTGGGTATGCAAAGAAACGATCCAGCCGCTGTTTGAGTGACGCGTGTCCTTTCTTTTGCTTAAATATAACGCAGCAACTTTAAACCGTTTGATTCCATTCCATGAAATGCAACTTGACCCTTTGAGATTTATACAAAAGCTTTCCATGTGGCCATCTCTCATTCGTCCTATCCTTCCTTAGTGCGTTGGCACGTGAACTCATATGATTTAATTTAAGATCACATGTTGTGACGTCATCTTTGAAAGTTATATATAAAAAAATTATCCCATGTGTTGCTGTCGTATGCTTCTGATTAATATTTGCTGTGTTCAAATTTGTTAACATATAGCAATGCAACGTGTCCCATTTCCATTTGCCAATACAAACTCAGTGGAGAGTCATGTGACATTAAAAGATTTAATTTCATGCCATGTGCCGCTTGTGTAACGCTGACGTCATCACATCAATAGAAAACAGATTTAAGCTAAATCTTGTTGGGCTTGTAATGGGCTTAGTATCCTGGGCTGGCCCAGCTTAATAAATTGGGTTACGGGCTGACCCAATAAAATTTGAGGGCACCGGTGGACTCGATTTCTCGCGCTCTTTCCGATCTCGTGCTTGGTTTTGTCGGGTTTTGTCTTTATTTTTGTTCTTTTCTTGATATCCGTACCTGCACATACACAAACACAAAAACAAACATATATATACCATTTTAATTTTGTTTTTGGTCTTTTGGGTTCGTTTTTCATGGTAAAATATATGTATAAAATAGCGAATACCAAATTCCCCCATACTAAAGTATTGCCGTGTCCTCACGCAATGTAATAAATACGCGCTTAAAACTAAAAATTTCAATCCCCTCAAACTAATCACTTTGAAAAGTAGCAAAGTGCTCATCTAAAGGAATTAAGAAATCAAAAGTTAAGAAACGCCCCGTTTTTCCATTTTCAATATTTTTTACTTTTTTTTTTTTTTTAAATATTTAGGATCATAGAACAAGCAAAATAAATTCATCGTTCCCAACTTTCACTTTTCCATACTAAGCTTAAAAACAAGATCATTGTCAATTACAAGTCATGACACTAACACTACTCATAAATACTAATTGTGTACTTACTTTTCCTCCCGCAAATCCTACTTTTGTATCTCAATATTTTACTTAAGTCATATACCCGAAGGCTCTTTAAGACTTTGTTATGAAAAAAGAAAGAGATAAAATTCATGGCCAGCCCATTACCGGATTTATTCGGACTAGGTGTTACCAAAATTAGGTGTAAAATTGACACAGAACGGAAGCATACTATAAACCCTAACTAGTATTCAAGACGAAACACAAAGGGATAAAATACTAAAAGTCTTGAATTTTTATTGATAATTGAATTATTGAATATTTAATGACTATACAATAAACCCAAGCCCTATATTTATAGAAGAATTAAACTTGAGAAAAAAGTCAAGAATAACAAAAATATGGAAACCAAATAAAAGTCAATAAACATGATATGGAAACCATACATTTCTCCATCTTTAAGGTTACTTATTTTTGGCACGCTCTAGGTGATCCATATATTTCTCTGCTAGCTCTTAAATCATATCCTCATCATTCCCTCTCTCTTTAGAAGAACTCGTCCTCGAGTGCTTGTCCTCATTCACTTCCTCAGAGTGAAATTCATATATATCTGACACATTGAAAGTCTTAGAAATACTCATAGTATTTGGCAAGTCCACCACAAAAGCATTATCATTAATTTTTTAAAGTATTTTGTACATACCATATTTCTTTGACTGCAGCTTGCTATAAGTCCTAACCGGAAAACGTTCTTTGCGAAGAAACACCATTACCTCATCTCCTACTTGGAACAACTTCTTCCGATGATGCTTATCCGCTGCAATTTTGTATTTAGCATTTCCTTCGGTAATGTTGGCTCGCACAACCTCATGAGTAGCTTGAACTTCTTCCACCATCCTATTTGCTTGAACATTCTTCTTGCCCGGTAAATCAACTAAATTGGCCACGTGCCTTGGAGAAGTCTTGTACACAACCTTAAATGGTGAAAATCCCGTGGAACTATGAACCGCACTATTATAAGAAAATTCAACCACACTATTATAAGCAAATTCAGCTTATGCCAATGACACATCCCAAAGTTTAGGTTTTTTCCCACACAAGCAACGTATCACATTCCCCAATGTACGATTAACTACTTTAGTTTGACCGTCCGTTTAAGGATGAGTAGTACTACTAAAATTCAAAGATGTACCCAATCGTCTCCAAAGTGTCAACAAAAAATGAGTAAGAAACTTACTATCCCGATCCGAAGTAATGGATTTTGGAACTCCATGCAAACGAACCACCTTTTGAAAGAATAACCTCGCAGTATGTGCCGCATCTAAAGTCTTTTTATAGCGAATGAAATGCGCCATCTTGGAAAACCTATCAACAACAACAAACACATAATCGACTCCTCGTTGAGTATGAGGAACCCCAAGCATAAAATCCATCGATATATCAACCCAAGGAATTTCAGACACAGGCAACGGCATATAAAGGCTTATATTTTGTGCTTTACCCTTTCCTTCTTGACACATGACACATCTCTTTATGAAAGCTTCAACATCCCTTTTTAATGGAGGCTAATAAAATTGACTTTCTACACTCACAATGCTCTTATCTCGGCCTAAATGAGCACTCAATCCTTCTGCATGTACCTCCTTAATCAATTAACTCCTAAGGGAAGT
>BQNB010201409.1:822-10916 GCA_026074375.1 Tanacetum coccineum
ATTAGGAAACATATTAATGTGGTTTAATGTAATTTAAATAGTTTCCTTATCTATTGATTTACTTCCTTTGTAAGTCATGATCTCTACCTATATAAAGATGTCATAGACATAGGTTTTACATATCCATCCATAGAAACATCAACTAATGAGAGTCGAGTAGAAAAGGTGTGTGTGTACACCGTAGTTAGTTATCTAGATAGCATAGTCGACTGTTTAAGTCGAATAGTACACCATAGTTAGTTGGTGTAGCCCCAAGTTATAGTTGGGGTAATAGGAAAATCGTTCAATGAAAAACCGTGTTCATAACTTTAATTGTGTTCTTTATTATTCCGCTGCGTGTTATAAATCATTGTTATTATATCCTAGATGGGCTAATCGATTCTCAACATGTGGTATCAGAGCCTCGTGGCTCTCGATCTAGGATCTACAAGGTTTTTGAAGAAATCCTAAAACCCTAATTTTCAAGAAATCGATTTATGGTTAAAGTTTTATGGGGTTTTGAAGTTAAGTTGCTATAACAATCTTTATGATTGTCCTCTTTACCTTTTTGGTATGCAATACGATCTTCAAGTATTGTTATTATTTAAGGGTTTCATGGTAAAATTGATTTATGATGATGGATCTGGATCTCTTCGTATATATTTTTATCATCATCATTATTAGGGTCTTTATGTGAAACCCTAATACCATGGCTGCTCGTTGATTTAGTTTGATTATATTCGATCTTTGTTTTCTTTGATCATCTATATGGATCGATTGCATAAGGAGCATCATGTATGTTTTGTTATCATGGTTATGGTTTGGGTAACATGATGGTGTATATGATATGATGATTAGGGTTTGGTTGTTCCTTGGTGTAATGCATAATTCGTCTAAGGATGTACGTCTATAATAAGCAGCAGTTCTTGATAGAAGACGAAACAGCAGCTAGTCATCATTTGTGGTTCATGATGATTATAGGATTTCTGGTTAGCAGGTCTGATGGTTCAAGGTTGATGGCAACGAAACAGCAGGTTCGTTTATTCATTACTATGGAAGTACTACTGCTTGTGATTGTATGTAACAGTAGTAACTTGGTTACTACTACTAAGCGTAAAGACTTAGTAATACCAGTTCTATGCCAAACGAAGGTTAGTGCTGCTCGAGTTAAAAGGAGTTTCGTCTTAATGCTATTGGCTTCAAAGGTTTTTAATGTTGCTTACTCAAGGTATTACTACTGTTTGGGATTTGAAGAAGTATAACAGGATTAAGTTAATATTGTTCGCCAATGTTTTGTGCTGTTCTAAAATTGTCAATGCTGCCTGTGCTTCTATGATCGAATCTGGTTAATCTGTTTGAGTAGGTAGTACTTTTGTTAAAGGAAGTAGTTTAACTGCTTAGTATCGTTTTTCCTCGAGAAGCAGTTAATACTGATAGTTGTGTCCGATATTGGACAATGAAAGGATTTTGGTTCTCGGATGATAGATGATCACACACACAGGTTCAAGAGTGTTTTGGTTTTTGGTTCTTAACTGAATTAAAGGCTCGTATTTATTGGATTAATTGATTACGAAGAAGATTGTTTATCACTTATTTGAAGATGAAGTGGATTTTTCAGATGCGTGTTCTTATTATATCTTTTGGTCTTGGAGATAACTTGTTCGTTCTTTCATGGTTTTATTGATAAAGACTTGATTAATCTAGTATTACCTGATGTAAGGAGGTACGTTAAAGTACTCACATGTATTTACTATCACTTAAAGGAGTTACGTTGTTGTGCTCAGTGTCTCATTGAAGATGAGGATTTTATCAAGAGATCGAGGTCTACTCATAAAACGAAGAAGAATATTATGAGTTCTTATCATATTATAGTGCATCAAATTTGTTATACTTAATTTTTCTTCATCAGTAATCATTACATAGAGCCTACATAATTGAAGATTCAAGAAATGGTTAACATATGGGTTTCAGGGGAAGCTTAATGTTAAAATGTTTAACCATTTATATGCTACATCAAGATGAAGGTTTTTACTACTGCTAGCCTTTGTTATTACTGCTAGTGTAAGTTTCTATTGCTCAAGTTCATTTTTCTTATGGTGCGTAATGGTGGGAAATTTAGGTCATTGGAATACTTGGATTGGAAGTATAATATTGGTTCGTAGTTGTGAAGATCAAAGTTGCATATTTTAGTCCCCTACTTGATTATAACAAAAAGGGGAAGATGATTCAGTGATGATTTGCAACTTGTTGATTCTTGGTGGTATAGCATGGATTAAGGGGAAGTTTCATTCGTATATCAACTTCAGGGGAAGTTCGTGCTTGTTCGTGCTTATTTGGTTTTGTCATTATCAACTAGGGGAAGATTGTTGGGAATTATATTTTGAGTTGATAAGACAAAACACGAATGAAACAAGATGGAAACATGAAGGGCCAAAGTTGTAGTCAAAGAATACTACAAAAGATAAGAACTGAAAGGTTTGGTCAAAGATAATGATTGAATAACTAATTGATTTTATCATTATTATCATTATTAGTTTCCTTGTAAGCCTAGGACCCCTTTATGCTATAAAAGGAGGTCCAGGCATTTAGAAAAAGAAACACAGAGAAAAGATGTAGTCGACTAAAGGTATGTGTGTGTGCCTAGGCGTATGGTTTATTGTAGACGCCTAGGGTTTGTTTGTTTGTTTTAGCCTTAAGAATCTATGATTCCTGTTACTAGTTAGAGTAACCATTCTAGAATTGATCATCTAGAATTGGGGCTTGTAGTGATCGTTTGGTTATTAATGAAGAATGCCTTGTTGAATATCTTTGTTCTTATTCCGCTTTATTTTTATAACTTATGAACATTGATATTATCCTAGATAAAGGTCTAAACAACCCGAGCTTGCAACGATCTAAGGAGTTATTTAGACTTCACAATTGGTATCAGAGCCTCGGGGCTCTTGATCTAGGATCACAAGGTTTGTTTATACTGATCAGAAGCATTGTAGTAATTAGTAAGTGCTGCTACATAGGATGATCATACTATTAACGGAGGAACATTAGTGCTGCTTGTGTATTTGGTTAATGTTGCCAAAGTAAATTCATGGAATGTTTCTACTTACAACAATACTAAGTGCTAAGGACGACACATGAGGATTTGTTGAACGATCAAAGGTAAACTTAATACTGCTACATGCTTTTTAGTACTGCTAGCATTGGGCTTACAAGAAATTTACGACTGCTAGCTTTGTGATAATACTACTAGTAGTAATTCGAGATGTTAATGTTGCTCGTTGGTACTTTGTGTTGCCCAAAGATGATTTGTATTGTCAACTGATATTACTACTGCTCGGGCTTAACGAATTATTTATGTTGCTGGTTCGTGTTTAATGCTAATGTTTCGTGTGTTAGTACTGCTAGTATTATAATGAGTTTGTACTGCTAGCCTTATGCGATAACGGATAACACACAGCTTGGTTCTCGGATGGGACAAAGATTCAATTAAATTGAAAAGGCTATTTTTGGATTTATTGAAAGATGTGATTACGAAGACGATTGATTATCACTTATTTGATGTTGTAGTTGAGTTTCACAGGTGCGTGTTCTTATCATATCTTAAAGTGGGTGTTACACTTTAAAGATAACTTGTTCGTTTTATATGGTGTTGACGAAGACTTGAAGAATCTAGCAATGTGTGATTTTTCTTATGATGCTCAAATGCGCACATTGGCTATCACTTAAAGGAGTTACGTTGTAGTGCTCAGTGTCTCATCTAGTTGAGGATTCTTTCAAGAGGTTGCGGTCTACTTATACTTCTTGGTTCAGTATAAGTTTGGAGTCACGTGGATAAACAAGACATAAGACACAAGTTTGGGATATTCAACTTCTTCATCAAATTCGTAATACTCAGTTTTCTTCATCAGTAATCACTACAAAAAGCCTACAGAATTGAAGATGTTCATGCACAGTTTCAGGGGAAGGTCATTACTACTGCTAGTCATTATTAATACTGCTAGTTTAAAATTTCTACTGCTTGAGTTCATTATTTGTGTTGAACTTCATGGGGGGTAATTTGAGTCAGTGGAAAGCTTGGATTAAAAGTTTTGATATATGATTTGAGGTTGTAAAGATCAAAGTTGCTTATATGTTCCCTATTGGATGAAGACAAAAAGGGGAAGATGATTATATGATTAGCAACTTATAGATCCTGTGGTGGCATGGAATGGAGATTGATAACTTAAGGGGAAGATCTTAAGTTAAGGGGAAGCAGTTTACAAAGCAAGATTGTTTCATTCAGGGAGATCCATGATCTCAACTTCAGGGGAAGTTCGTGCAAGAATTTGTTTGTTTTGTCATCATCAAATAGGGGAAGATTGTTGGGATTTACAGATTTGATGAGACAAAAGAACAAAAGAATGAAACAAGAAGAACTAATTTAGCATTATGGGATTTTAGAAGACTTGAAGTCAAACAGTAGTTATCTTCTCATTCAATGCAGTCAAACAGCGATTAATGCTGATTGGAGATTAATTACAACTTGAAGATTAATGCTGATTTAGTTTCCTAATTATTTAGTCAACCATATTAAATACATTGACTAAGTATTTAATACAATTGTTGACTGGAATTAATTTTCTTTGTAAGTCTTATGGTCTCTCTCTATATAAAGAGATCATAGACACATAGTTTTATATATCCAGATATATAGAGCTCTCCCAATGAGAGTCTAGTAAACGTGTGTGTGTGTACACAGTAGTTAGTTAGTTAATAGTTATTTAGTTAATAGTTAGTTAGTAGTCTCAAAGTATAGATTTGGGGCAAGATGGAAACGTATGATAATAAAACCTTGTTTGATAATATACTGTTCTTATTATTCCGCTGTGCATATTTATATTATCTGTAAAACATATCCTAGATGGGCTTAAAAGATCTCCACAATTGGTATCAGAGCCTGGTGGCTCGTGATATCTAGGATATACAAGGTTTATGGAGTCGATTCTATGGAGGACGTATTGTTCATGGTGCTTATTCGTCCATACAAGTTCAAGATTGATGATGTTAGTACGTGTTTATGCTGCCAATACTTCATTGCTACTGCCTGATTTTATTAAATGCTACTGCTTCGTGTATTAGTACTGCTAGGTTTAAAAGCAGATACTACTGTTTGGTTCGTGTGTTTGTACTGCTAGTATTAAATGAGTTTGTACTGCTAGCTTTATGCGATAACGAATAACACACAACTTGGTTCTCGGATGGGACAAAGATTCAATTAAATTGAAAAAGGTTGTTTTTGGATTTATTGAAGATGTGATTACGAAGACGATTGATTATCACTTATTTAATGTTGTAGTTGAGTTTCACAGGTGCACGTTCTTATCATATCTTAAAGTGGGTGTTACACTTTAAAGATAACTTGTTCCTTTTAAATGGTGTTGACGATGACTTGAAGAATCTAGCAATGTGTGATTTTTCTTATGATGCTCTATGCGCACATTGGCTATCACTTAAAGGAGTTGCGTTGTAGTGCTCAAGTAGGTTTTTATTTTAACTGTGATGCAGTAGGTTATTTGTGTTTGTATGTTTGGTTATTTTAACTGTGATGTGGTATAATAATGACTGTAATGCAGTAGGTTTATAAGTTTATGTGATATTAAAGTAATGATTCAGTAGGTTTCTAAGGTTATTCATGTGAGATTTCGTATTTTCAGGTAAATAAATTTATTACATTTTATTCCTATTTTTACCATTAAGTAAATTTTTTACTTTTACTTTTATCCGATTTGGCAAATTTCTGCGTTATTAGTCAAGTTTGAGTCGTGATTGAGATTTCGTTTCCGTCTGTGTGTCTAGCGTAGTTAATATTTCCATTGTTGACCTCTAAGGTTTTATAATCTTTATTTTAATGTTTTAGTTTTACCTTGCATTTTCATCAAACTTTGCTAAACCTCGTGTTTTTACATTCTAACTACACCTTTTATTATTTAACCAACACCCCTTACTTTAATTAAATCAACACAAAATAAAAATCAAAAAAAAATTTATAATTACTACCCTATAGCCCTTATAGCCGACCATAAAACACACACACTCTCTGTATATTTATTTTTCCCCATAAACACAATCATTTCAAGTTTACATGCAAATCTCACCATAAAGAAAAGACCATCCATTTCCCTCCTCCACCACCCTTGGAGCTGCCGGATTTCTACCACCACCGCCGCCATACCAACAACTTTTTCTTGCTCATTTTATCAATCACATCATGTTTCCTTGCAAAGTTTGCTCAAGATTGGAGATGATTTGAATGTGTTTTGGGTCCTTTTTGCAAGATTATTGTTAGGGTTTTATTAAATCAAGTGAGTATTATTATTTGGGTGAAGTAGAAGCTTGTTATTTGAAGGTTTAAGGGTGTTCATTGAAAATTCAGCCCTAGTTCCTAAGGGTTGATTGTGTTTGATTTCTTGGTTTTAAACATCTCCTAGTAAGGTTTAATTTCTATCCTTTGATTTCTTTTATATTTTGGTCCATTCAAAAGTTTATTAATTTCTGGAAATCTTAAGTATTTTGTGTAAGTTAATGTGTTAATATATCATGTATGGCATTGTATAGAATTTTGAGGTGTTAGGATTGAGGTTTGGATGGATTTTGGATAAGTTCATAGGAGTAGTTTTAGATCAGCAGGTTGTAGCCTAAATTACGTAATATTTTTGGTCTTAGCATACTTAGGAAATTTGATTTAATGATAGCCTTAGGTCTTAAGTGTATGTGGTAATTGGATGGAAAATCATCTCCTCCCGATGAGTGAGATACGGCCGTTTTACTAAAACGTGTCGAATCAGACCTAGTTGTAGAAATTGGGGCATAAGTTCAGGTTTTTGTGCAAACATTTTGTAAAACAATCATGTTATCAGTATAGGACTCATATTAGAGTCACCTCCAATTGGTTTCACTTAAAAATATCTAGTAGTTTTTAAATTGTGTCCGTTTCCGTAAGCTACAAAATGTGTCACTCTTTGTTTGGGATTGTTTTCAAGTGTTGGATAGAATTGAGTGTATAGAAAAACTTTTGACTTAGGAAGTTCTGTAAAAATCAATATTTACCTAGATATGTGTCTTAGGTACTTGTAGCCATTTGGATGGAGTGTTAACTAATCCGGATGATTGAGATATGGGCATTTTACTAAAACAAGCCAGTTTGTGCAAACTGAATCTGAAACCTTAATAAGTCCAAAATTTTGTATACTAACACCAAAATTAGTAAAACTGTAGCTTCTAGGTATCGATTCAACTTAAACTTTGCCGCATATTTAATCCTCATCGGATGTATGGACTAGGAGATATGTTAAAAATGGTAATGACGTAAAATTCAGAAAATGGCATGCACTTGTAGTGGGATAATGATCTATTTAAACATGTAAATAATTGAATTATGGTTAAAACATAGTGATTAATAGATTTAATGATTTATTTAAACATTGTACATAAACATGAATACTTAATATAAAGTTGTTGGATTATCGTAAGATATATCGCGATATGAATCATAGTATTTATTTAATTAAATACTAAACAATAATGTATTCACTATGAAGGAATACTTAAAAGAAAATGGCAATCACTTAGGATGACTTGAGCGGGAACCACAAAGAGTATTTTGCGCGCGAAAATTTTGAAAAATAAAGTTATAGTTTAGGTTTTTGAAAATGACCTAGTTCTCTATAACTTATGGCTCTTGATAACACCCCCAATTTCATATACAGCGAAACCAACAATTGGGTGTTAACTAATGGCACAATTACACATAAATTACAAAAGAACGACTCAAAAGAGACGTTGTCAAACATGTTCCATTCCAAAAGTAAGATCAGAGTGCAAAAGTCGTCCCACAGAATCTTAACCAAATCAACATACAAGTTTTATAAACCACCAACATATTTTAAATGTGGTTTGAGGAATGTAACTTAAAAACAGTTTAACAAAATAAATTCGCGCAAGCTCCTCTCATACCGCTCCACAGTCCTTTCAACCTTGATTACCTGAGGATAATACAGGCTAAGATGTCAACAAAATTGTTGAGTGAATTCATAGAGTTTATATGATTAAATGTTAGAACACAAGCATAATATCAAAGAGACAAACCCTTGCTTGATCAGACAAGCCATATATTAATTTCTAATCCTCATTGAAACACATGAAACTGACCTTGGACAACTAAATACATCCTGCATGAAATTATTAGCCCCTATGACTATTATTATTGCCTCTATACCTAAATTCTCAATACAAAATTGCCGTGTGAGGTGGGTTGCTCTCTTAGGATACATACCCCGAACTGGGCTTTTCAAACCCAATAGATTCTATTTATTTGTACAAGCTGTTTTTTTTTTTTCCACCCCCCAATAAAATAAATAATCATAGGCAATTTAACAGTTCATGATATTAGGGTCTTTTGGCAATAGTAACTCATATGAATATCAATATGTAATCGGGTCCAACATACTAAAACAACTTGTGTTCATATTTTTCAAAGAAAGCATGTATCTCCCTCGCGAGGTTTAATAAAACATTTAAAGTTAGAAAGGCGAGGCTATGAACTCATCATACGTAGATAGTCGAACGAGAAACCAGGTATGCGAAGATGAATCTAAAGATTAGTCGTGACCTATAAAGCAAGTCGCGACTTAGAATGATTGTCGGTTACCCTTAATCACTTCACTTCATTAACCTTAACAAGAAAATAAGGAAGAAACTAAGAAGAATTGTAGAGAGATAAAGTGAGAGAAAACTAGAGAGAGAAAATGGTTAATTACTTGCAAATGGAAAATGTTTACAAATGAACCAACACCCTCTCCTTCCTTGGAGAGGGGTATTTATAGTGAAGACTAAAAGGCTTGCATGCCTTTAGTAATTCTACGGGCCGGGCTCGGGTTTACTTGGGCTTTCGCCCGATACACGTGACCGATTAGATTACAAATAAGAGCCCGTTTACCCGTCTAGCCTAATACAACGTATATTAATTTAGTGACCGAGACCTAATATAATTATGAATGAACTTCCATTGTTCGACTCAATATTTTGAGGCTAACAATCTCCCCCGAAGTGAGTTCATTGTGACACTCCTTCGTGAGATCAATGAGATTGCTTTTGTCGTTAAGATCTTGTGGTCTTGGTCTCTGTCTACGTTGTAGGCTTGTTCCTTCATGCTTTGTGATCTTTGATCTTGAGCCTTTGTCATTGTCTTTAGACTTCGTCTTTTTCGTCCGAGATCTTTAAATCTTTATCCTTCCGTCTTGATCGTCTTTGCCACCTTGCGATCTTGTGTCTTGACCAACATGCTCATACTTTGCATCATCTTGAAAGCTTGCTAACAATCTCCCTTGATAGACTTGATATCTTTGAAGGAAGATCTTGTATATCAGAGTTTGTGCGAAAGTCTTTGTCTTTAATTCTTGAGCTTTCATGATTCTTGAATCTTGATGCTTATAGAATGTCTTTGTAGTTTGAGCATGAGCATGTGGTAATGAATCCGACTTCAGCTGGAATGAGGCATCACCATCTCCATCTTTATGTATCCTGAAATAAAACAGTTAGCAATAAAGCGGGTGGACGAATATGGCTTTGTCATTCGTCCGGATTTGGTCAGATTAACCTCCAGTTCCGTAGGACCATTTTACAGTATAAATATTGTACCTGTTATCAGGTAGATTCAAAGAATCTCCTTGACAGGGTTTCTAGCTCAAAGCGCAGGGTCTTCTAACAGAGATGTATTAGATTTGCCATGCTTGCTAGTTCTCATTACCGGAACGTCTCAAAGCAGACAACACGGTAAGAGTGATTCGTATAGAATCTCGCAAGTCACCTACTGCAGTGCTGTTTGATGATGACACTGGAAGGATTTCCATTCGTCATTGTGAATACTAAAGAGTATCACTCTGAATATTCTGGCAAAATCACAAGGATAATGCGTAGGACTCTTGTTAATAGCTTGTGAACTTAATGATGTTCAACAAGTTTTTGTCATGGAATGTGTCCTAATGAGATTTATTTGATGATCTCTTGGATCTAGACTCGATTAGTGCATTTTGGTTTTTGTAATCGGAGGCTGGAGCAGACTGCCACCTATTCAATATTAA
>BQNB010201410.1:0-10916 GCA_026074375.1 Tanacetum coccineum
CTTCTATGGAATTGTGATCGATGCTTGACCTTTGGTTGCTCTTCTTTTCTTCAGAAAATCGTCTTTTATGTGTTTGGTATGGAGAATATGATTTTACACACTAAAAACTCGTTTTACACACTAATTATGCACCAAATCTCTGAATAGTTATCCAGCTGGATACGGCGTATAATGAAACATGGATACGTCGTATTGGGAAGTGAGAATACGCGTTTTCTTGTGAAGTCTAGGCGATGATACGCCGTATCTCTTTTTGTGTATATGGCGTATTGGGCAGAATTAAGCAATCTTTAAATATCATCGTTTAAGCTCCAAAAAGTGCGCCTTTTAGCATGTCTTCACAAATCACTCCGTAATTACTGCAATTTACAAATTTAAGCAATTAAGTAACGATTCTTGCAATAATTATATAAAAGTGGATAATTTATTCAGGATAAATAATGGTATAAATGTAATGTTATTTGATGTCATCAATAATATGAGACATATAAAGTGATTTTTATGCCTGATCAAATATTCAAGTATTTGTTAAAGTATAATATAGGAAAAGGAAGAAAAAAATAGCCTTGTTGTGCTTTTACCTGCTTCCTTTGCTGATTTTGGTTTGTTTTTTGTTTGCCTTGTTTTGTTCTTGCCTTGTTGTGCTATGTTTGCTTCTTTTCCGTATTTGCGCCTTCTCCACCCCCCTGTCTTTTGCATGTTTTAGCCCTCCCTTTCCTTTTGAGGTTCGACTCCCTTTTGCCTTGTTAGTGATTTTGTTTATGCTTTGCGGCTCTATGTGCTTTCTTGCTTTGGTTTGCCTAGCGTGCCTTTTTGTTTTTTTTGGTGCTATGTTGTTTTTTTGTTTCGCTTATCGTGCCATGTGTTGTGCATGCCTTACGTTTCATGTGATTGTCTTATGTATCTTGCTTTCTTGTCTTCTATTGCCTTGTGTCTTCTCTTTACCATTTTTTAGGAAAAAGAAAAACAAACAAGAATAAAAAAATAAATAAAATAAATATAATAATAATATTAAAGGTGGAGGTCTTACCCGGAAGCAAACTCCCTACCCGAGGGTTTCCCAAAGGTAGGGGCATGAGCTGTCTACATTTTACCTCAACCATACCTTGTCTGGTGGGATTGTGTATCATTGTTGTTGAAGAAAAAAACCAGCCCGCCAAATAACGGCTACTATGTTATTTTTTTCTATTTTTTGATTCAAAATTAACTTTTCTAAACACTATATATTACCCCATTCTAACCAATTTTCACATATGTTTTCTTTACTAAAATACATATTTTTATAACCATGAATCCGAGCAATTAATCTTTTTTTGATGCATCAGCATGATGAAAGTGACATTTTGTTGATTATGCAAGCTATTCAGTATCAGTAATTGTTGCAACAACAAGTTGAAAGTTCACGTACCCGTAATCCGATACACCGTGAACGTGATATTATTGAAGCACATTTGTTGGCTTACTATTTTGGTGCTAACCAAAATACCCGGAGTACTATTTTAGACGTCGATATCGTGTGAGCAACAAGCTATTTTTAGAAATAGTTAAGGTATTAAAACTTATACTTACGATCCCCTTCCCGAGCATTTTAAATTTTTTAAAGTCCGACCCGATGCTACAGATCAAAAATGAGTTTTAGTGTTATCATGAAATGCACGTCCGCCATAGCCAATTGGCATACGACGCAACACCTAATCCATTTGATGAATATTTACAAATGAGGGAACATTGTTCACGTCATTGTCTATATCATTTTACTAAATGCATTATTGATTTGTATATGCCCGAGTTTTTAAGAAAACCCAACTTTAATGACATTCAAAAGTTATATAGAACACATAAGAGGGTTCATAGGTTCCCGAGAATGCTTAGAAGCATTAATTACATGCATTGGGAATAGACTAACTGCCCAAAATCATGGTACGGGAAATTTGGAAAAGGGTGATAAAAAAATTCCAACTATAATGCTTGAAGCTGTGGCGTCGTACGATTTTTGGATTTGGCATGCATTTTCTTGGGTAGCGGGTGCGCATAACGATCTTATTGTTTTAAATAATTCTTCGTTATTCGACAACCTTCTTGATGACATTGCCCATGTGGCTTCGTTTGAAGTAAATAGAGTTACATTTGAAAGATAGTATTACCTAGCTGACGGGATTTGCCCACAGTGGGAAAATTTTGTCAAATCATTTTTGGTTGCACGAGACGAGAAAAATGCCTTATTTAAACGGCGACAAGAAGGTGCTAGAAAGGATGTTAAAAGAGCTTTTGGTGTACTCTAAGTACGTTGGGGAATTATTCACCAACCGACTCGTCAATAACATATCAACAAGATACAAATAATCATGTACACTTTCATCATATTGCATACCATGATTTTGAAAGAGTAAAAGTTTGCAATAAGTAGATTCAACGAATTATATATTAGTCCGCAACAAAATATACAACGTACTTAGATCGAGAGTTGCGAAGTGTAACAGAGGGAAGCCGAAAAACTACATGATAAACAAACATACACAAGTCTTCAACGAAATCTTGCTGAGAATATTTGGCAACGACGTCAACAAGAAAATTAGTGTATTCATAATTTCTTGTATTTTAATTTTCGTATTGTTTTTGAAATTTGGTATGTTTTTTATTTTCTTATTTTAATTTGTATTTTTATTTTTATGAATGAAAATTTAGTTTGTTTTAAAAAATGAAAAAGAAAATAAAATAGTGTGTGTGACTCTTTTGGTATATGAAATTGGTGTTATGAGTGAGAGAGTATTCTAGTGTGTGAATCTTAAAAATAATGATGTTGAGGTGGTGCTAAATTCAGAGACGGAGCCCGTAGGGGGGCTGGAGGGTGCTCGGCCCCCTCAACTGGCCAACAATCCCACCATTTAGCTTGGAATAAATTTGTGTTACAATAGAATAAGAAAAAAACCATGGGAGCAGATTTGAAAATGAAAGAGAAAGTACAAGGAAGAAGATATTATTGGAGAAAATAGAAAGAAATGTTAATATAAAAGACAAAACAAGGACATATATTAAATATGACTGTCAGTTACCCCCATGTGACAAGAAGAAAAACAACATAAATAGATTTTTTAAAATAAAACAAATAAGTGACTTAAACTAAAACTCTTTAAACATGGTTTAGCTGGTATTTCTTACATATGGTATTTAATTTTTTATTAGCAAACTTGTTGAATATTAATTGTTTTGTAAAATTTACTCTAGTGTGTCTGATTATAAAATTTTAATCTTGTAATGTAATATTGAAATGATTTTGATAAGTATCTTATAGAAAATAACATGCTCCTAACATATTAGCAAATGATTAATGTGATTTTAATCTATAGAAAAATTAAAGTAATAAGTGAGGTGATATTAACTTTCCAAACAAACAAGTAATTGTAGGTAAGTATCCAAAAAATATCATTGAACTCATACGTCGAACAATTCAAAATTAATCCAGCTTTTAAAATAAGGAATTCTATGTTACTATTGGGGAAAAAAATTTAAGCCTCCCTTAATACAAATTCCTGGCTTCGTCTCTAGCTAAATTGACAATGAAAAGTGATTTTTGGTATGCCATTGTACCTGACGCTCTTTGTGTGAACTCGAAAAAATACGCTAAAAGGAAAATATAATGTGATTATTTATTTCATATGGCCTTAAAAAACGTTGTTATCGCTTATTTGGTAGTTATCTTGCTCTTTTATATCATAAATGATGACATTATAAATATACTTATTAGGCGTAAAAAATGTAGTCGTTTTGCCTTTGGGTTTTTCATTGCGTCATTTGGGCTAATTTGCCAGGCCTAGTTCGCCATTCGTTTTTTACACAATCTTACTCATCTCCATCTTCTCAACCCTTCTTATTCACAAATCGATACCGCAAATTCTAGAGGCATCAACTTCATATCTTTTTACACACACATAAGAAGAAATTAAAAATTCATAAGGTAACAAAGTATAGTTTCCAAATTCAAAAGAGGAATAAGTTTTGTAATTTTATTAACTCTTAGATCCATTGATACTTCATATGGTTTCAATTTCTATGCACTTATGAATTTTGGTTGAAGATGCGACTGCGGGCGGTGAAGTACCGACGGTCGTTAAGCGATGGTGGTCAGTTTTTATTTGGGCGGTTGTTGTTTTTTTGTATGCTATAGAATCAAGAGTATAAAGATCAAGTTTAACATCCTGTATTAGTATGATTATTATTAGGCTCATAATTTTAGCAATGGGTTTTTTTTGCAATGTGAAAAAAGTTGTAAGCTTTATGTTTTTTGTACAAAATTTATAGATTTACAATGTGATGCTGGAATGATTCACTAAGGAGGAAGGTTTATTATTAAGATGGTGGCAATCTAGTGGGGATGAACTGTTTTTATGATGTTAGGGTTTCTTAGTAGGAATTGGAGACATTTTCATGGTAAATATGTATTATTGCATCGTGTTTGCGGAGTGGTATGTCGAATTGAATGCATTGGTGTAATGAATTAGGATTGTTGGGTCGAGAGCAGCGCCTCAGACTCACTGGTATGGCAAAGCCCTAGGCTTCCCTTCTTCACTCAAAGGGGCAATGCACCACGCCAGCCAGTGTGGTGGCGAACACATTGTGCACATAAAAGAGTGTGTCTACTATTGACTGGACACTCAAGTCATTAGTCCAATTTTGAGAATTTAATTTAATAATGAACAATCAAACTAGGACTCACAAAAGCATACCAAGAAGCTGATGTTCTTGGTTGTATAATCTTGCTATGGATATTGTTGACTATAGAGGCCGTAGAGTAGTAGCACATGTGAGTTAATCTCCATTCATTAAAATCATTTTTATTGCATTTAAGTATATGTTTATTTTCTGTTTTTTCTTTGTTTTAGTCTTCTGCCGAGAATTTTACATGGTGATAAATCAAATTTACTTCTATATGGTTCTAACAGTGGCAAAAAGATTTGCTAGAATGAAGATGTTCATGCCAAGAGGCTTTAGTGCAAACAAAAGATCAGATGTCAGATTGTATTACGCTGCAAGAAACCTTCATGGAATGGCTTATCAAGATTAGGTGTGTGTGATTTAACAAAACAAAGATATGGTGTACATGACATCTCATTTTCTTAAAAGAATGTGACTTAAGAGAGGTATATGATCTTAACTCTTAAGCTTTTCTTATGGGGTATTTGGCATTGCGATATATACATGTGATTAATGTAAGTGTATGCTTTTATTAGTAACCGCTTATTTTACCTCAAACAAGTATTTAGGCATAAGCAGTAAACTACTGATACAATGGTGTTATTTTGATATAGTTTTTTCGGAAATTTTCCTTATAAGATAAACTGTTATACGATTGGACCTGATTGTATTGGATATGTGTGTGCTAGATTGATGGTAAGTTTCTAACCGTATTATGTAATACCTTAGTTGTGTAACCCTCCTTGACTAAATATTTCCATGATTTTGAGGTACACATCTAAGAAATTGGTAGATATTCAAATGGTTTGAGTTTAGCTATTCAAATGGTCATGTTTTTATTTTGCAGGTGGACTTGGGAATACAATAGGAGTCATGGGTACTGAAATGACAATGATTGAGAAAAAATTAATAATGACATGTGAGTTGAGCCATATATTGTTCCACCGAACGAAAAAGTAGCATAATGTGGTATGTTTCCTTTGATTTGTCTAACTAAGGTGTATAGCAGGCTTAAAAATGTTTTTTCATTTTGATTTTTATTGATAGGTTATCATGCCGCTTCATCTTCTTCATCTTAATAATATGAATGTATGATTATGAGTGATTTTAATACATAGCTAACTATTGAAAAAAACTTCTGCAAACATGTATATTGTAACTATATTATCCACTTAAGTCAATCACATGGCCAGTTTCTGCTTGATGAGTGCGGCATGAATTCATTGTGTTAAAATGAAGTGGCTATTTTATAACCCATTAGAGAGGATATTATTCACAGGAGCTACCGATCCACCACTAAATCTATCCTTATAAAAGATTCAGCCCCTAAATTTAATGGGGCTGTATCTTTAAATGATTTGTCTCACCCAGAAAGCCATAAGTACAAAACCCTAATGCATATATTGATAAGCATCTTAAGGAGTACCTCATGCTTCTATGATTATACCGAAAAATATGTAGAGTTTTTACATTTAATGCAGCAGTATTAATGAGGGAGGGACCATTTGTGTCAAAGTATTAATGAGGGAGGGACCATTTATGTCAAGATTAGGTAGCTTTTTCTCAAAGCAAACCGCTAATCCTAACACTTAATAAATAGGGTTCCCCTAAACCTCATTTTCATCCCCTACCTCCTCTCTCTTATCTCTTGGTTGAAAATTAGGGATCCCATGAAAGGGAATCCGGAATATCGTCCATCGAACAGTGTTCGTATCTCTTTTTGATCCAATTAGGGATCCCATGAAAGGAGAACCCGAATTTCGGTACATTGGTTTAGACTTAAGGCTTTAGGTTTTAGGCATTAAGCTTTAGGCTTTAGCTTTTAGAACTATTGTTTCTTTGTTTGTAAGATAAGTCCTCACTTCTCTCTTGGTCGAAATTAGGGATCCCATGAAGGGAACTCGAATTTCAAATGTCGCATCGAACAGTGGTTCGGTATTCTTCTTTTGGGAGTCGAAATTAGGGATCCCATAAAGGGAACTCAAAATTTCGAAATAGCCTTTAGGCTTTTAGGCTTTTAGGCTTTAAAGCTTTTAGCTTTAAGATTTAGGCTATAAAAGATTATAGCCCCTAAATTAATGGGGCGGTAATTTTAAATATTTGTCTCACCCAGAGAGCCATAAGTACAAAACCCTACTGCATACATTGATAAGCATCTTGAGGAGTACCCCATGCTTCCATGATTATACCGAAAAATATGTAGAGTTTTTACATTTAATGCAGCAGTATTAATGAGGGAGGGACCATTTGTGTCAAAGTATTAATGAGGGAGGGACCATTTGTGTCAAGATTATGTAGCTTTTTCTCAAAGAACCTAATCTAACACTAAAATAGGGGTCCCTAAACCTCATTTTTCATCCCATACCTCTCCTCTCTTCTCTCTTGGTCAAAATTAGGGATCCCCATGAAAGGGAACCCGGAATTTCGGTCCATTCGAACAGTGTTCGATATTCTCTTTTGGTCGAAATTAGGGATCCCCATGAAAGGGAACCCGAAATTTCGGTACATGTTTAGACTTTAAGTTCTTATGGTTTTAGGCTTTAAGCTTTAGGCTTAGGCTTAGAACTATTGTTTTAGGGTCTTTGTTGTTGTAAGATAAGTCTCTCTTCTCTCCTCTTGGTCGAAATTAGGGATCCCCATGAAAGGGAACCCGAAATTTCAGTCCATTTGAACAGTGTTCGGTATTCTCTTTTGGTCAAAATTAGGGATCCCCGTGAAATAGAACTCAAAATTTCAAAATTAGGCTTTAGGCTTTAAGCTTTAGGCTTTAGGCTTTAAACTTTATGCTTTAGAATACACAAGATACAATTTACCATAGCCAACTAAGCTATCGATACCCAAACGACTGCTTCATACTATGAGCACCCCTTCACACCAATCTCGAATACCGACATACTGTTACCTTGGCAATAACCCATCATACCAAGGCATCAACATTTCCAAAATCATTAAGCAAGTATCCATTATACGTGCATCATGCGAAAAGCAAGCTGATACAACCCGTGTGCATCGCACGGGTCAGCATGCCTCGTGGATAGAAATTTCCAACTCTGAGAGTTAGAAAATTAAATGACATCATTCTTACGGATTGTTTGGTTGCTTAGTGAAAATATCGTATACAAACGCCTCGCCGCAACGCGCGAGTCTAAAAGCTCGTTAATAAATTAGAATTCGTTACAGTATAATGCAAAAACCAACAATAAAACATGAATAGATTCAAACTTGCAACATTTATAGTATAATTGACAAGCGTAAGAACCTGCGCATTGCGGCAGAGCTAATTTTTTCCTGAATAATATATTTTTTTAACTTAGCATAGGCCGGTTTTTCATTGCGTCATTTATTTTAAAGTTATTAGGTAGTAAGGTGTTTTTTGTATTAAATATATATATATATATATATATATATATATATATATATATATATATATATATATATATATACATATATATATATATATAATATAAACTATAATATATATATAATAAAAACCAACATTTTTATAAAATTGTACGTATGTCAGAAGCGTTGCAATATTGGGCGCGTTTTGTTCTCAATTCGAAGATCTTTCCACATGTGTTTTTTAATCAGAATGAATCGGTAGATATGTGTTGTATATTTAATAAATAAAGTTTATTACATAAAAAAGACGTAAATAGTTAAAAGTTAAAGGTACGTTTCATAAATTTTTGTTTTTTGTTCTATTTTGGGCCGACGGTGGGTTTCTTTTCATATTGGGCCCTTTCTTTTTTCTTTTTTTTGGGCCAGATCTCTGTTGTTGGGCTAAGTGTGTGATGGGCTACTGTAGCACTGTAGCAGAATGAATAGTAAAAAAGACGCCAAAACGGTGTCGTTTTGTTCGACAATTGAGTAATAGTATCATACCATAATGTAACAAACGAGAAATATAGGTTTTGTTCCAATATAATCAATCGAATCAACACGGAATATCGCAATAACAAAAAGTTCCCTCGCATTTTCCTCTAGTTCGCACCCAAGACTTCATACATCTATCGTTACAACAATTATCATCGCAATCGGGGCCGCATTTGTCTATTGGCCATTTCCAACAGCCATTTGGGGTTACGATCGTATCCTTTTGATCATGATCTCGCGCCTTTAACATGTATGCTTGTTGACCAATTGCACGCAGACGCACATATGTTAGTTAAGACATGTTGATTTCCAACAAGAAAGCTAGTCTTCAGTATTGAAAACAACCAAAACCCAAAACATCTAGCAAACACCTAAAAATTAACATGAAATCAACTAAGAAAAACTAAAGGAATGTAGATTCATTAACTTATGAAAACATTACCATTCTTACATAGTTCTCCATTAACAAAGAAAAATTCATCAAATGAGTAAAAAACAAGTTTTGTCTTACCCGCGCTTCGCAGCGGGTGCGCTTTGGAAAGTGTTTTTGATACATGGGCTTCGCTGAGGTGTGTCATGAATAGAGTTGCTTTACTATCCACTTTTGTTGGTAGTTTATCTAGGTGAACAGATGGGAAGTAAAAAGCAGTGGCTGATATGCAAAGCATAACTAATTACATCAGTAAGTTCTCAACATCAGGACTCATTATGATAGTAAGTATACCTGTACTTTCATTTTCCACTATTTCATTTTAGTGGATCTAAAGGTTGGATAAAGTATTAAACCTTTAAACACCAGTGTATCAGTTCCACTTTCCAAATAAATTATAAATCTTAAATCATGAATGGCAACAAATCAACAAACTGTCAAATTTTCTTACAAACTAATTTCCAATTCTGGAAAAAAAGGTAAAAGTAAAGTTCTTTCTTATCATATGATATGTACTTAAGTAACATAAAACTCCAAGTCCAATTCTCTAGGAAAGTAACATCAACCATACCACAAATATAAATATTCAAAACAACTCAAGACAATCAAGAACATATTGAAGCTAATAAAATGCAAAATTGCAAACCCTGACAAACGATACATCTATTATATAGATTTCTAATTCACTAATATCAAGTTTGCATCTTTATATTAACGAATGTATCAATATATCAACCATATGACAAATTTGAGAGAATTCTTACGTATTATAATTATAGAAAAAGTTAAACCTATGAATATTGTACACAAATAAACAGATCGACATATCAGTGCTACTAATTTACAAATTTGTACTTCTAATGTCAATTAAGCTTTGCTATAATTAATATTGATTGTTTAACTTTTAAACTAATAAAAAAAATACCAGCAAAAATGCGGGTCTTGATCGAAGTCAGAGTCCAAAAGGCCGTGATCGCTGATCCTGCAGATATTTTCTTGTGAGAACAACGTCCCCATGCTTCCAATATCCGCATTTTCAGGCATTTACCTGATGTGTATCAAAGTTTTAATTAGGACCTGTAATATGTATGCAGGTATACAGAAATGTGACTGTATCATATCATTCTTACCTTTGGGCCAGCGAAGCAGATAAAGAATCCTGAAAGATGCAAACACAAAATTTTAAGCTTACACTGTTCGTAACATAACATGGGTCGAAACAATGTCATAATTGATCTTACCAAGTGCACAAAGCCTCTTAGATCTAACTATATCATCATATTCACATCCAAGAAGTAACAACGGTGCCACCTAAAAATCAATTTAAAGGCACTCTCTCTGAACACCAACCCTTCAGAAACACTCCTATATTATTACCATCCCCTTGACCTGAACATCGTTAGGACTTCATCATTGCAAGGAACATGATCAACTGATGCTTTGGCAGTTGATCCGTACTTGACCTTTCCACATACTGCTGACGTCTGAAGCCAATGGCTCGTCCCCCACAAGTGCATTATATTGAAGGTAGCCTGAAAACCAATTCAAAACATTAGCCACTTATAATCCATTTGTGGTGGTTTATGGCTTGCCAAATGCCTTTAACATCTCTGAATTTACCTTGTGTTGTGTAAGTGGCCGCTGTTTCTGGGCAATAAGAGAACCCTACAATCATTCGATTAATGACAGATTGTCCGTCCGCTGACATAACATCCGTGGCCTCACCTTTCAAACCCGTCTATTAAAACAGAGAACCAACCATCAGTACGTATCAAGAGATGTTTGTTAAAGCTTATTTAGCTTATGGAGGTTTTGAAAGACTAATAAGGGCACATTAGTTGAGCTTATGAGCTTATCCAGATTATAACTTATATAAGTATTCATTATCCATATTCCGACAAAATTTTCAAATGCATCT
>BQNB010201411.1:0-10916 GCA_026074375.1 Tanacetum coccineum
GACAAGCATGAAACATAATCAAAACACAATAATAAGACATATTAAACAGAAATAAGCAATTATAAGCACTATGATATGCAAAAATAAGTAATAAGCAGTTTTTAGCAAAAATATAAAAATAGAACTTACAAGTGTCATTGGCTTTTGGTTAAGACTTAAACACCCAAATCAGCTCCAAACATTCCTATAGCTTATCCACATAAGCACTAACCCATGGCCATCCAGTATACACCATGCTCTATTGTTCTTGACAGATTTTTTGGAGTTTTTGATAACAAGACTTAGACTCTTTAAACTATGAAGAAGTTTAAAGAGATTATGTTAGAAAAGCTTATATTAGAGTAAATATGAGCTTAAAGTAGCTTAACAAAGATTTTAAACAACAATGGAACATAAACTAAAAATAGAATTTTAGAACTAACACTTCAAACTTGCATTAAACTTTGAAAATGAGTACAATACTTAGAAAAATAAAAGACAATAAGCTTAAAAACATTAAGTAAAAACTGAAAAGTAAACTACATAAGCTGAAAAATAAAGTAGGTGTCTCAAGGGCTTACAAAGGTCATATATATAGATGAATGAGAAGGTCTTGGGGTCTTCTTCTTGTGTTTCTTCTGTGAGAGAAACAAGAGGTGTGTTTCTTGTGTGAGGTAAGTCAAAATCTCATTATAGCCATCAAAATTTCTTGCTCATCAAGCCTAGTGACCTTAGCCATTGATTTTGTGTCTTCTTCCTTTGACGAATGGGGTTTGAGAGGATTGCCAAGGTGGATTTGGATGCTTATGAAGTGGGGTTGAGTGGTTTTGTTTGTTGGAGCAGGGGTCGAGGTGGGAAAGTGATAGGGATGGGTGAATAGTGGTTATGGCGGGAAATGTGTTTGTTTGGGTAACTGGGTTAACAAAGAACATCGGTACGAGGGTTAATGTATTAGTCACAAGGGATAGCCACGTTAGTCTCTAAGACCATGGGGTAAAACCACATAAGGACTATTGGTGCAAAAAAAAATGTACGGGGGTTTATAATTGTTAAGTGGGTAATGGGCTATTGTTTCTTGGATTGGGCCGGTTATGGATTAAAGAGATTTTTGTTCATATTTTGGGCTTTTTGGCTCGTTTAGGCTTGTTTGGTCTGCATAATGTTATATTGGCTGGACCGGGCAATTTTAGATGGGTACGAGCGTTGGCTCCATTTCATACATTTCTTCGATATCGACTTTGTCTTTGACTTTGACTTGGTTGACTTTTTGGTTGACTTACACTTTGACTTTTTGGTTGACTTTGACTTGTCGCGCTCTTTTCCATTTCCGTGCTCGTTTTTGTCAGTTTTGGCTTCGTTTTTTCCTTTAGTGAATATTCGTTACCTGCACATCATAAATAGCAAAACACACATAATTTGGTATTTTATGTACGTTTTTGGTCATTTAGGCTCGTTTTTATAGGTAAAAGGTATGTGTAATTAAGCACATACCAAAATTCCCCCATTACTTGAAAACTTTGTCGTGTCCATCACGCCAATGCCTAGTATAAACATTTTAGTGAAAAAGAATCTCAATCCCACTCGACTAATATACCTCGAAAAGTTGCTAAAGGGTTATCAAGGGCTGTATTAAAGAAATCATAGTTTGATAGGCCCCGTTTTGTCCTTTTTTATTCTAGTTTACACTTATTACTCCACATTTATTTTTGTTTTTTTCCATTTTTACTCATTTTTGTACTTTTATTTTTAAGCAACTAAACTAAATGTTTTGGACTTCCGTTATTTTTATACTTTTAGGGTCACGGAATAAGAAGCACTTTAATCCTAAAATGCCCTAAAAAGATAAATTCATGTTCTCGACTTTTTCACTTGTCCCAAACCAAGTCAATAAATGAATCACCGTTACAATATCAAGTTAAGATGCTAAACACTACTCGTACTTGTACCTTGTGAAATGTGTGCTCACGAAATTATTATTATCTTGTGTGATTGTGCTTTATTTCGATTTCAATACCATTTAGCTCTAACGTTTTGCAAATTTCTTATGCTTCAGATGCCACCCAAAAGTAATACAGTATGGTTTGAAGGAGAGATCATCCACTGTGTAGAGACTTTCGTCTCAGCAACATCCAACCTTGCGGCTAAACGTGACCAGGCTTTTGACTCACCCTCACAAAGACTAATCGTATCGGTACTCGGACTTCGGTTCAAAACCCTTGATTGTCCCGTATATACATAAAATCACAACTTTAAAACGATAAGTCTTAGTTCAAAAGCATATTTAAATTAAGAAAAAGGAGAAAAAAATTTCTCTTATATTTATTAAATTAACGTTTATTACACTTAATAAATTAACAGCCTTTTAACTAGGAAATATCGGACCCTTTTAGAAGGGAAATACTCTGTTGTGAGCCGGCAGATGCAGCAAAACTTTTATCAGTCGCGGATAAATACTTTGTGCCTTATTAGATGCTCTGAAATAAACATCACGGTTGTGAAGCCGGCAGATGTAGGAAACTTTATTAGTCCACAGTTTTTTTTTATAATTATTATTACCTCATTTTTCATCATTTTTTTTAAACACTTTATATTACCATTGATATAGAGAAATTTCTTTTTTAGGTAAAATATAAGTATAAATTTGAACTATGGCACCTTATTTTATGATCTCACCACATACTTCAAATATCGTTGATATTAAGTTTAATTTTCGAAGTGAGCAAGCATTTTTAGTCGGTTGAGAAGCGTTTGGGAGAGTAAGCACAAAGTACACTTGTGTGCTCTTAAGATTTCCAACTAATCCTTTTTAGCATCTTAACTCATTTTATTTCTGTTCTTCGACAAAGTTAAAACTCTTTAATAAAAAGAATTCCCAAATGCTTAGTCTAAAAAGTTAAGGACAAGCTAGAGGCTCAATTCGCGTTGATCGACGACCGTCAAAAATTTATTCGTTTTCTACCTAGCAGGAAAGTCTTACATTGTGATAAAACATTATTTTATTTTTGAAATTTTTAATTTTTTCCATTTTTGGTATTTTGGTGTAATAACAGGGGATTGACGTGGAAAACAATGACTGCAGGCAATGGCACAATGATCATATGGAAGATCCCCCCATTATAGAAACTAAAACATTGTTCCTTATGTTTTAAGTGGGTCTCTAACGTAAATCTAAAGCCGATTTATTAAGTATGCATAAAAGAATATAACGTTAAGTCGATAAAGATTGGAATATCGTTCCCATTAATGAAGATGAGGATAGTAGGAAGCTCGACGGAACGATAGGACCAAAACACGAGCACGAGAGGCTTCATCATCGGGGTAATCCTGGACATAAAACTCACAAAAACATGAAACACTGAAAATGTAAAAGGCAAGCCTCCCTCCACATCATCTTATTCATTACTACATTATAATTTATTAGGATAAAAAGCATGGTTTGCCACCTTCGAGCGCTTATTTTTGTTAATCGAGTCTTAAGCCTAACTCGATCCCCCATACTTGAGTTGGTCAAGAGGGATAGAAATAGAGAAACGAAACATCCAAGATAGGAATGTCCCCTCCAGAAATCATCATTGGGCTTTCAGAAAAATCAGAAATGGTGTTCGAAGGATTAAAGGCCCGATGAGATAAGAGATGAGGAGATTTTTCCTCATTTGAAGAAAGACTATCAGGATTGAAAACTTTTTCCTCATTTTCGGATGAAAATGGGAGCAAAGTGTCAAAAACCGGAGAAAGAGGATCACGAATGAATGAGATAGAAAATTCATTCAGTGATAGAAATCTCTTTGATTGGACTTCAATGAATATCCCTGGATCGAAAATCTTGTTTCTAGTTCCGGAAGGAAAAGAAACTACAAGATCGGACCCGAGGGAATCATCAGAAGGAGCGAAGTCTGAATCCAGATAAAGGGTGGGATGGTTGGGCAACACATTAGGCACACAAGGTTCTCCCAAAAAATCTTCCATAACAACGCTAGTCAACTCTCCCTGATCGGGCTCAATCTCAAAGAAAAATGAATCATACTCTGGTGAGAGAGTATCAGCATTAGTCAGTTGGTACTGCACTACTCTGTCTCTTCCGTCTATGATCGCTAAAAGCCTCGAATTCGGGTAAAGAATTATCCGAATAAGAGAGAGAAGTATCAGACTTCTTAAAGAAAGAGTCACTATCCTCAACGGGGATAGGAAATGGGGAAGGAGACTTGTACACACAATCAGGAGTAGGGTTGTCATTCAAAGATTCGATCTTAGCAATAAGAAGATAGATATTCAATAGTTTCTCACGAAGTATATCGTCCTTCACCTCCCCTAAGCTGACGAGCTCAGTAGAATCGAGGAGGTTGAGTGCCTCAAACGTAATCGATGTCTCTTAGAAATCGTCAGCACTTGAAGTATCTCATATAACAAATTGCTCATGAGACGTTGTTCTTCTTCAGGATGGAATTCCTGAGGGATTTGGATGATGGAGCGAGTTCACCTGCAATACCTCATCGAGAATGAGAGTCATCTTAGGTGAATAAATAATCAAAAGTATCTCATTCAGCAAAGATTCCATAGATCAGACTCGGCCATCAAAGTGAATTTTTATCTCAAAAAGGGAACATAACACATATTGTCGAAAAACCCTTCAGGACTCATTTGGATTGGGACAAGGTCCCAAACACTAGACTTATTATTTGTCTGATTTCGTTTCTAGAATAAGTGTCAAGATGCTTCGTCCCATACTTAGTGGAGTTATCGGGTTCTCCTCAGGTTGATAAAGCGGTTGTTTTGTGATGCATTAAGTCGTATTCTCCTAATATTACTTATACTAAATAGTATATCATCATCAATTATAGTCAAAATGGTATAAACTTCCCTATAGGTAGTAAAAGTCTGCCCTGCTCCCTCTGCTTTTTCTGAACTGCCTGCTCATGTTGTTGAATATTTCATAACAGTGGATTGCCACCGTAGTTATCCATTTCTGAGCTGTGCTTTACATAAAATTCTTAGATACTTTTCTCAGGAGGTTCTGAAAACTGTCGGTGGAGTACTTACGGGGTTGAAATTGGTCAAAACCGGAAGAATTAGAATTATAGAAATTTTGATTCATTGGTTGACACTGAAAACTCATATGAGGTCCCCCACAGTTTTCACAACAAGGAAATTATTATGGAAAATTTGGTGAAGTTTGTGGAAAATTATCAAAGTTTTGATTGAAACACGGGTCCTGATTGTAGACAAACGGGGCTTGAGGCGGATAATCATAACCATAATGAGCATCGTTTCCACAAAACTCACAAGAATATGTCTCGTACTGGGGCTGGTTATACGAAGACATGTCGAAGAATTAAACAAATAATAGGGTAAAGAAGATAAGAATTAAACGAATAAGAGTATAGAGAAGATTATTTATGGCAAAATACTAGAGAAGAAAATATTTTTGTGGATAAACGATAATAAAACAAGTGTTTACGGTAGCTCTTAGATACGCACAAAGAAGGCAGTGGACGCGGGTAAGCTGCGAAGCGTTTTAAAAACCTTCTCCTTTTGGGTCGATGTTCGTAGGATCGGACCCTATAGATACCTCTCCTTAAGTATGTAATATAAAGGTGAGCCGAATTACAAGTGACACAACGGTTGTTTTTGTTGTTTTTCAAAAAAAATTGGTATTTGATTACTTGAAAATATTCACAAATGAAAGCGATAACTTCACGGGAAGGGTCTTCAAACACTATATTCAAAAGTGAAACACGATAAATCGCACACACCTCCCGGCAGCGGCTGTCAAAAATGATTACAATCCTTGAGTGTGTAGAATCTATATATATATTATGTCTATATTATTTATATTTATATATATATCAATATATATATAACAATATTTATAATGGATTAATATCAATTATAGAAGAGTAAGTAAGAATTCCGTAAGGCTTTTTTAAAAGATATTTACTTTTATCCAAAGTAAAACCCTAGAAAAACTTCCTGGGTCGTTTCTCGACGAGGTGTGAATTGAGAATCGGTTACGTTTGTGATCGCGTGTTTGAATGATCAAGATTTTGATTTGGTTCCTATTTTTACAAAGCAAAAACAAGTAAAGGCAACCTAAAACGAACCAGCAATTAAAGATTTAAACTAAAACGTTAACGGGAATCTAAACCGAGCTTTAAAAAATCTAAATCCTTACAATTTTAACCTACAAAAGTAAAATTTATTTTTTTAACAGTCTTATTGATTTAAAAAATAATTTTAGAAAAAAGATATTATAATATTTTTTTCTTTTATTTTTATTATGAATTAAAAACGGATTTAATCTAAAAAATGCATAAAAAATAGTAGACTAATTGGGAAAATTCTGAAAAAAATGTGAAAAGTACTTTGAAGCAAGCTAATCCTAGAAAAAATAAAATGAGCTAAACAACTTATTTAAATAAGCAGGAAATAAGCGTAATAAGCTGTTAAGGCTAAAAAGGCTAAAAAGAGTATAGGAAGAAAAAGTAGTATGGAGTCAATAAACGAAAAAAGCCCCCAGGGAAGTTTGCGTGTGGTTGGTTGTGGTGTTAAAGCTTGGTCGAGGGTTGTGGTTGGTATGGGTTCGAGCCTTGGTCACCCTTGATTTCCCATTTCACCAAGTTTTTATTTTTTTTAAATTTTCTTTTAGAAAAAAGCTTTATAACTTAAAATAAGGCACTTTTGAAAAATGTCTTTTATACAACCACATATAAGCACGGAAATAAAGCTAACAAATAGTACAGTTTTGGCTTATAAGCTTTATGCTTTTATGTCTTAATTTGTTTTGGCTTTTGGGGGTTAATAGCTAAGAAAAAAGGATATAAAGCAAAACAGACTATAGTCTAAACCTAATAAGCACTGAGAATCAAAATTAAGCTAACAAATAGGCTGGGAAAGCTTTAAAAAACATTAAGACAGTTTTAACTTAAAAGAAAACTAAAAACCTTAGACTACTTATGCTAATAAGCTTTAATAAGCTCAAACCTAAGCCAATTAAGCTAAAAGGGTCTAAAACTAACCTAATAAGTAGGACTAAACATAAATAAAGTAAATCCAATAAGTAAATAAGCTCAGAAAAGCAAATAAGCTTATTGGCCTAAATTTTTGACTAAACAGCCTAAGGGGGCACTTTCTAGCTTATTTTTAAGCTAGTAAATGGATCATTATGGCTTAGAGACTTATAGCACTGAAAAGCTTATACAACAAGCTATCTAAATCATCAATCAAAAAATATTTTGAAAATCATATAAGCCATGAAAAAGCCAAATGAAAAAGCTGATTACACATAATGCACTCTATTTGGTTTTCTTTTTAAAAGACAAATAAGCTTTTTGCAGACCTAAATAAGCTATCTAAAATAAGTTAAAACTTGAAAATAAGCTAAAACATATCAAATACATACTATAAACTACTTATGCAAGAAATTTCAAAAGCTAAAACCTACTTTAGCTTATCTAATTTTGAGATTAAAAAGTGGACTTTTCTAAATTTTAAAACTAAAACAAGTCTTGACAGATTTGAGCAACTTTTACAAAACAAAAGTAAATTTGACCAATACTTATCTATTGCATTTTGACACTAATAACAACACAAAACCAATGCTTAAAAGTTGTTTTCAAAGTTCTTATCAAATAAGATGTTCTAATCTGTTTTAACACCACAGATTTAAAAGACAAGTACCCAATACTATGAAACTAACATTCAAGCTTAAACAATGATCAAAAACAGATTAAGAGGTATAAAATATGATGTTCAAAGTTGGACAATGGGTCAAAACAGGTTAGCAGTACTAACATGGGTTAACACTGCCCATAGCCAAACACCCCTTTAAAAACATAAAAAAACATTTTTAAACTTCTAAATTTAAGATTATGACCTAAAACTTAAGATCCAGATATTTTAAAAGCTAATATTAACACCTAAATGAGCATATTTAAAACATAAAATAAGCACCGATCAATGAGTAATAAGCTAATGCTATTATTTTTAGATTTTTGACTAATTTTAGGCTAAAACTTGAAAACTAAGATCTAAACTAGAGACAAGCATGAAACATAATCAAAACACAACAATAAGACATATTAAATAGAAATAAGCAATTATAAGCACTATGATAAGCAAAAATAAGCAATAAGCAGTTTTTAGCAAAAATGTAAAAATAGAACTCACAAGTGTCCTTGGCTTTTGGTTAAGACTTAAACACCCAAATCAGTTCCAAACATTCCTATAGCTTATCCACATAAGCACTAACCCATGGCCATCCAGTATACACCATGCTCCAATTATTCTTGACATATTTTTTGGAGTTTTTGATAATAAGACTTAAACTCTTTAAACTATGAAGAAGTTTAAAGAGTTTAAGTTAGAAAAGCTGATATTAGAGTAAATATGAGCTTAAAGTAGCTTAGCAAAGATTTTAAACAACAATGGAACATAAACTAAAAGCAGAATTTTAGAACAAAAACTTCAAACTTGCATTAAACTTTGAAAATGAGTACAATACTTGGAAAAATAAAAGACAATAAGCTTAAAAACATTAAGTAAAAACTAAAAATTAAACTACATAAGATGAAAAATACACAGTTGTTTTTGGGGTTATGCTAGTCAAGACGTTCAGTTGTTGCTTTGGAACACTCTTCAAGATGGTACTCTAATTCCGTAAAACTCTTGCAAGTGCATTTGAGCCGGTTGAATGCCGGTCCAACCAGAATTTCTTGAGTTAGGTTTAGAATTTTAAGCCGATTCAATACAAATGCAGAGAAATCGAATGAAGTATCATTGAACTCATCAAATGAAGCAGGAGGTTCTTCAGCAAGTGCAGCTTGACTTATCCAGGTCTGAGGTGGTCGAAAGTCAACTTGTTGTCTTTTACTCCAATAAGGATCAGGAGTTGGAGGTCGCTCGGGTTTCTTGAACCAATCAGCTTTGGTAACCTCCCTGTCAGCGGGTTGTTCATCATTGTCTCTCGTGACGAACTCTTGATCTTGTTGCATGCATGAGTCTTCAACAGTGTGACTTGGCTCCTCTGCATGGACAGACTTAATGGAAGACATATGTTGAGATTGGGAATCATCTTTGGAGGTGCTTGACGACTTCTTTTCCTTAGACCTTGAATCTTTGGAGGACTTAGTATCTTTACCAGATTTCCTTCTTTTCATCCCTCGGTCTGATCCAGCAGAGGGGTCTTCATCCTTGTCTTGATCATCTCGTCCTCTTTTTAGTAAGACAACATCACCATATGAGGTAATGATGTCTTTATTAGAGTTGTATGATTCGACTAATGCATTGTAGAGATTCTTCTGATTGTCTGATCTGTTTATTGATTTGTTGGCCTCCATTTTGTCAATGAGAATCTTCATCAGTTCAAATTCAGACAGTGAAGCTACAACTATGTAAGCCGTCTGAGGTTGTTCAGCTCCTAGAGATTTGGTCACATACTTCTCAATCTTTGGCATGATCTTGGATACTTGAGCTTTAACTTGATCCTTGATTATTGTCTTCATGGTTGAGTCCACCTGATTGAGAAAATCTTGATTCTCGGCTTGAGCTTCTTCTCTGAGATTGTTTGTTTGCAGTTGAACAGCCACATTCATTGATTCTTTCATCTTGGAAGCAAGATATGTATCAATAATTCCCGGAATTGAAGAGACAGCTTTAGCAAATTGATTTGTTTGCCTTAACTCAGACATTTTAGATTCTAATGCGGATACCCTTTGATCAAACTGGAATATAGATATAAAGTTAGAAATTTTTGGCAGTCACTGTTGGATATGTGGAAGTTGTTGTTGTGAAAGTTGGCGTTTATTGTTATAGAATAGGATTGAAGAACGGAGGTGGTGGAGGAGTAGTTGTAGTAAAGGCGGATGTGATTTCAGGAATTGCAGTTGTATGACGAGCTGAGGTTTCCATCAATGAAGCAATCTCATTGTCAGCTGGAGATGGATTCTCAAGCTTTAGAAGCTTGCTTGTAAAGTCGGAGAAGACAGAAGAGCTTTGTACAGGTTCATCGGCTTTCTGTGCTTCAATGACTAGAGTAAGAATCACATGAGCGTCTTCCTCTACTTGCTTAAACCCTGATTCTTGAGAGACATTTTGTTGTTCTGAAGCTCCTTGATCAGCATCGGTCATCCTAGTATCATCATTTCCTAAATTCACATTCACATCGTCATACAGCTTATTTATAACATCATCATCTTCTTCATCATCCATTGTTTATTCCTCATCAAACTTTTCATCATCAGTGAGTTCATAGTCTGAAGGAGTACGAACTATGTCATCGATATCTTCTTCTTCAAGTTTAGTCTGATCCATATTAGTCAAATTGGGATCATGAATCTCATCTCTGTCAGATTCTGTTCTTCGTCATCACTGTCATCATCATGATCATCACTCTCACCATCATCATCATTATCACCATCATCATCAGTGTCATCTTCATCTTCACTATCTCCCTAAGACTCTTTATCACTTTCAGATTTGTATGGAGGTACATCGGGAACCCCTGGTATAGTAACAGTTCATTTATCTGTACCAGAAGTCTTTTGTTGTTTCTCATCAGGAACCTTTGACTGAGTGTCAACTCTGTAGGATCCCGTTAACACTTCACTTCATATAATCGATCACGAAATTAGAACTAGAAAGGAGAAAGAAAGAGTTGTTCTAGAGAGAGAAACTAGAGAGAGAGATGAGAGAAAAAGAGAAAAGATATTTCTTAGATATTTTGAACAACTAACTTTTCCAAGTGGAAAAGTTCCTTATATACCCCGACACTTAAAAGTGACGCGTGGGATATTTAACTAGGACCCGGGCTCGGGTTTTGCTTGGGATTAAACCCAAAACATATACAATATTAGATTAACTATCGAGCCCGATTCCTGATACTTTCCTATTACAACGTTAACTAATTGATTAACCGAGACTTAAATACATAATGAACGAACTTC
>BQNB010201415.1:0-10915 GCA_026074375.1 Tanacetum coccineum
CCACGCCCCAACCATGTCCCCTCCTTTGAATTTCTTGGTCAAAGATAGCAACTACAAATATCTACATACTCTCCTATATATATTTCATGCATGCATAAGAGTTTTCTTACACACATACTCATTTACTTAACAAAAATTCATTTCTTTCTCTCCTTTCTCTCCCAAAACCCACGGCCAAATATACAACCATAAGCAATCCATACAAAACTTTTATACAATCCATACAACCCTTTACACATCAATCCTAAGGCATACTAAAGTGTTTTCAAGCATTGGTTCATCATTTGCAAGGATTAAGGAAGAAAAGGGAAGATTAGGGTTTCAAACCTAATCTAGGGTTTATAAGCTTGTAAGCTTTGGTTTTGAGTCTAAACACGGGTTTAGCACTTATTTCTCATCTCATACATCCTCCCTAAGGTCTTCCTAATTCCTTTATACTTTTATTTATTATGATTTTATGTGTTATATGTTAATTATGGCTAAATCACCACTAAGGACTTTTTAATATGTAAAATGAGTTATTATTTATGTTTATGATTTTATGCACTTTTTATCATGTCATATTGTCATATATATCATGGAAAAGTAAATATAAAAGTATGTTAACATATGGTTTAAGTATAAACATGTTTAGGTTAAAATTAGGGTTTTATAAGTTTTCTTAATCTTCACATGTGAATGTAATGAAACTAAATTGTTAAAACTTGTTACAATGAATTTATAAGAACTATGGATGACCTTGGACATTATTATAAGTATCACATATGTTAAAAATAGTTATTAGGGTTTTTTTTAGTAAATTACTAAATTAATTAATACATAAAACAAGGTTTTTATAAAGAAATATACATGAATACTTAGGGGCTGTTGAGCTGTTTTGAATCCGAAAATTCATAACAGTAGGTTTTGACATAATATAATAATAATACGTCTCGTGACGATTCCAAAATGATAAGAAACTCGAAAAACCGATTTATAACGAAAAAGATACGTTAATTACGAAGTTAATACGACAGATTTATACGTTTTAATAAGACTATTTTTTATAAAAATTTACTATTCATTACAGAAACTTTATATTTTTAAAACATCTAATAAGTATGATATAACTTTTAATTACGATATCGGACGACGAAAAGAATCTGCTAAAAACGGGATTATAAAAACGGATAAGTTATTACGATTACGAGTTTACGCTAATTAAAACCTAAAAACTAACTAGCTGTTGTTAACAGTAAAAGCACTATTCATCACAGAATATCAAAAACTTAAAAATGTTACATTTTGATCACTCGTCTTACTACGAAAACGTGGGCGTAAGAAACGCGAGCAACTCTTGAAAACGACCAAATTAGGTCATTTTTTACAAAACGTATACTAATAACCGTTTTCACTTATAAACAAAAATTTCATTAAAACGATTAGACGGTTGATTAATCTATTATAAATATTATGAAGTTATCAAAGAACTATAAATACTAGTGAGATTTTCATATAGGAGCCCTCTTCGGATGGCGTATTGACGAGTTGTTGGATTTACGATTTAAAGTGTCCTAACTCCTCGTACGTCACGTCATGACCTCTTTAATTATGATAGCCCGAACGATAGTACGCTTGAAACCACAATAGGATTGTATTTAACGTTATTAATTAAAGTACTCGTACTAAAAACACCTTAATTTTAAAAAGGTTACATCTAACTGTTTTTTGCGTGACGTATTTTATCTGTATATTTGACATCAGTACTCCCAAGAGTGAGTTCATAGTCTCGCATTTCAATCTTTTCAATGTTTTATAAACTCGCGAGGGGAATACATGCTCGTTTACAAACTTGTATATTTTACTACAGTACAATTACCTTTCAATACTTTGTGAGTTCATATCCCCCCTTTTTCTACAATTGTTTTTACAAAATCTATAGGGTGGACTTACATGCTTGTTTTTTTACTATTGGACACAAGTGTTTTTTCAAAGTGTATCTATCCAATTAATTGCCTATTAATTAATGCCAAGTTTATCTTATTGCCGTGAAGTCCCTACTTATCATGAGACCGTTAATTTGCTATAGAGTAAGCCGAGTGTTGTGGATAGATCTAATCATAGACTGACAATCCTCCACCTTTACTTGGACACTAGTTTGATCGGTGCATTTAACATTGATAGGTATTAGGTGTTGGCAAGCATCCTATTTTTCAATTTACTATAAACCAAATGATTCACTACTCAACCTTTTGTTGACATTTTAGCCTGTAATTTCAGTCCACTATTGTATAAGATTGGACGGTATCCCGTGCGGATATCAATGAGACAATTCTTTGTTTTATCTAAAGATTACGCAACTTGTTATTATCTTTAAAAAAACTCAAGCCGTCTTTGGTATTAATGAAGCTTTTGTTTAATAAGAATGTTATATGACTTTTAAAACTTAATGGAACCATAATGTATTACTCTGATATATTGCTATATATGAAATATTATCTTAAAACACCATTTTTGGTTGTTATCCTATATCTTGTTTGTTGTACATTGAAGTAGCACCCCAATGTTACGATTCCGCTGCTACCTGATTTTGGGGTGTTACATTTTGACATTGATGTGATCTTTAAGTGTTTTCTTTCACATCATCAACCACATAATCTCTTATCATCCTGTAGTAAAGTTATTGCCTCCATGTGATGTTGTGACTTTCGGACCGGCATGCTCACACTTTTTCTAGATCATGATAGCAAGCATCAGAATTGCGGAAGCTGTGTTGTAGGTCTTTCAGTTATCATGATGTCCTTAGATTAGGAATATAAAGTTTAGCATGGGGTTGGAGAATTGGCGTGTCTCTTGCCGCCAGCACTCGCTACCGTCGTGATTCCTACAGTATATGTTAGTAATAAAACAAACGAAAGTGTCCTTTGTTAACGTTTCATTGAATAAGGTTGCAAGAACCAGGTTCTCCTTTAATTCAGTATACATACTAGCCTGAATCATGTAGACATTCTGAAGATATCTTCTTGACAGGGTTTCGCATCTCGCTAATCCTTTCTCAAACCAGAGCGTTCTTCGAAAGTAGACAAAGCACGGAGTGAGTGAACCAGTGAATTAAAAACCCACTGATTAATAGAAATTGGATTTGAAAGACAAGTCGCGTATCACTCAGAAAAAAGTTTTGTGACACATCGAAGGTTTTATAATAAACATAAAAAAATCAAATTATTATCAGAAACACAATTGTTTTGGAAAGATTACACAGTCAATGTGCTCGAAAAGTCATTGTTAGACATCGAAAGATTTTCCAAAAACTACTCGTACAATTCACTGCCTGGAACTAGTTTGGATTCATACAGAATTCGCACCATCGTTTCTTTCCATTTGTCACAAGTTTGATCCATAATGGATCTCACATGTCACCTACCAAGAGCTTGTTTGATGTCGGCTTTAGAAGGATTTCCATCTTCATTGTGAGTACTTTCGTATCACTCGGATATTCTGGCAATACCATGAGAGTAAAGCGTAGGACTTCGTTAAAGATCTTACTTGTTATGCAACAGTGTGTGATTAACCAGCATATTTGTATAGTGTCCTAACAAGAGTTATTATGGATGATCTCATGGCTCTAGACTCAAAAGTGCACTTTTGGTTTTTAGTAGTCGGAGGCTGAAGTAGACTGCCACCTTTTCAATATCGTCTAACCGGAGTGAGAGAGACGATAGAAATTTATGATCTTCGTTGATAATGAAACAAGAATCCTTTGAGGATCTTGAAGTGGTTAGGAGGGTTGTTGTGCCAGCGTATCCACTGGTTCCATGATACTGTCATCAATGTCATCAATTCAACCATGTTATTCTGACAGCATATGTAGTGACCCAGTTATCTACCTAATGTTTAATGAGGGCTTGCTTTCTTTTTTACCTTTTATCTATAACATCTCTTTTCATTCTTCAAACCCCTTTCCAGAGCTTACCGGAGACTTCATTACTCGTACCTTGTTGGGTATGACCCTCCAGTACGTAGCGTTCATCTCAGTCCGCACTATCCCCTATATCTCACATTACTCCTTTTGTAACATTACCTAATGACTTCACCTAACTATGGATATCCTTGGGTAGAATCCCTCCGGTCTCCTGTGCGGGATCGTGGGAACGAGTACCTAACCTTACCATCCTTATAATTCAAATATTATTTATTGATCACTTGTACACATGCTTGAAGGTTTGTACATTCAGTTTGTATGCAAACATTACATAAAATTAGGTTTTGATTTACAACGTTAACGTATAATATCCTGTTAAAATAAACTGTTTGGAAAGTACGTTAAATAGATAACGTATAGTTAAAAAGAGTTAAAAGCATATTGCTTACATATTAAAATTTTGTACTCTGCTATATAACGTTGATGAAATTGTGCATAGATATGTGTGCGTGGAGCTCGTTTACTTAGGTTAAGCAAGTAACGTAGCATAATAGGTGAAGTAAAGTAGAAAAAATAATTCACCGTGAAAATGGTTGTACTTAATTTTAATAAGTAGATATTACATGAGAATAATTGCATCCAATTTAATAGATGGAAAATATACATTGATAAAATTGAGTGGGTTTGTTTATAAGCATGGGTTTAATAGTTTCTACCAATTAAAATTTTTTAATCAAATTATTTGGTTTGTTGTAGAAACTACTTTTTTAAGTGCTAGTTATAAATATAAAACATAATCATAAATGTTGGAGATTATATTTGAGTTGATAAGACAAAACAACGAATAAACAAGATGGAAACAAGAAGACCAAAGTTTGATAGTCAAATAATACAACACAAGATAAGAATTTGGAAAATTTTGGTCAAAGATAAAGATTGAATACCTAATTGGTCCAAATATAATTAATTTCATCATTATTACATTATTAATTGGTCAAAGATAATTAATTTTATCAATAATATCATTATTAGTTACCATTTAAACCTTGACTCCCTTAAACTATAAAAGGAGGTCTAAGTATGTAAGTTTAAATCCATCCATCATAGTTTAGAATCTCTCCCAATAGAGATCTAATAGTAGTTTATGTAATAGTTAGTAGTAGTTATAGACTGTTATAGTCCTTCCAAAATGTATTAGTAGCCTCAAGATCAAGGATCCATAGTACAAGTTAGAGTACACCGCACATACTAATAATATTGTAGGCTAAAATGAACGTTCGTTTAAAATCCTTGTTTAATAACTTATTGTTCTTTAATTTCCGCTGTGTATAAAATAATTTGTAATAAACATATCCTAGAAAGGGCTAAAACGTTTCTATATCAAATGGTATCAGAGCCTGGTGTCTCTCGATCTAGGCTAACAAGGTTTTTAGAAGTAAACCCTAACACCCTAATTTTCCAAGAAACCGGATATGTGGTAAAGTATAATGGTGTTTTGGATTTAAATTGCTATAACAATCCTTGATGATCCATACCTCTCTAACTCTACTTATTGGAAATGCAAATACGATCTTCAAGTAATTTTGTTATTCAAGGATGTTTCTTGGTATAATTGATTTATTGATGATGGTTTGGATCTCGATGGAACTTGGTATGGGCACAACAGTTTAATCTTATTGATGTTATGGCTCGTATTTTTTGAAGATTATTTGAAGATGATGATTACGAAACATATGAATATTGCTTATTTGATGTTTGTAAGTTTGAGTTTTCACAAGATGGCGTGTTTTCATATCTCACTTTTAGCAAGGTATACTTGTTTGTATTTAGTATGGTGACGAAGACTTGCAAAATCTAGGAATGTGGATTTTTCCATAAGGTGCTCAATTCTCACATTCGCTATTCACTTAAAGAGTTACGATATTGTGCACAGGTGTCACATTATAGATGAATGAGATATTTGTCAATAGATGGCGGTCTCTTAACCATTAGAGTATGAGTTCAACGTCCGTTGAAAAGTAACAAGACATAAGACACAAGTTTGGGAGATTCTACTTCTTCATCAAATTCGTTATACTCTGTTTTCTTCATCATTGATCACTACAATAAACCTAATAGAGTTTCGAGATTCAAGAGATGGTTAAAGCATACTTTCCAGGGAAGCTTATTGGTATTAAATGTTTTAACCCTCTGCATATTGCTATATCTACTGGAAGACCCCTACTGATTATAACAAACAGTGAAGAGGTTTTCGTTACATTTCGTATATTAACTTTAGGGGAATTCTACTATTGGGTTTTGTCATTAATCAATTTAGGGAAGATTGTGGGAATTATATTTTGATTGATAAGACAAAACAACGAATGAAACAAGATGGAAACATGAAGGACCAAATTTGGTAGTCAAAGAATACTACACAAAGTAATAAGAATTGAAAGATTTGTGTCAAAGAATGATTGAATAACTAATTGTTGGTCAAAGATTAATTAATTTCATCAATATTATCAGTATTAATGGTCAAAGATAATTAATTTTATCATTATTATCATTATTAGTTTCCATGTAAACCTTGACTCCTTATACTATAAAAGGAGGTCTAAGGTATATAGTTTATCCAACCATCATATTAGATCTCTCCCAATGAGATTCTAAAAGTTATTTAATGTAAATAGATTCTTAGTTAGTTTATAGACATTATTATAGTCTCAATATGTAGTATGTCAGCCTCAAGTGACATAGGGATCCATGTTACAGTTATAACATACAATAATATTGAGGCAGTGAACGTTCTGTTAAAACCTTGTTTAATAACTTTTATTGTTCTTATAATTTCCGATGTTATAAAAAGTTAATTGGTAAAACGAATCCAAGATGGGCTAAGACTATTCTTATCAATAAAGCATAAAGGATATAGGACACGGTGTTAATATATAGGCGGTTCGGCTAGATGGTCACCTTCCTTGCCCTACTCCCACATCACCTGTTCCGAACACCAACATGAGAGTTCGAATCCACTAATCACCAAATGCTACCCATTATCCGGAGGAGAAGCCTCACAACGTCGCTTACACCTTTTAACGCTACAAATCTAAATACCGGATTCTTCACACCCCTGTTTACCCTTTATATGATACTAAGGTATATACCATGTTCCAACAAGAAGAATAAAAACCTATTACAAGTACTAGCCCTTCTACTAGTGCCAAGCATTACACCAAATCCATCTTGATAGATCTTATCATAACTAATATACATAACACTTTTCAATTGACCCTAATCACATAGGAAACACATCTTGTTAAATTGGATAAATGATGCTTCAAGAACAGTAGGTAAGATCTTTTAAGAAAATGAGAACCCTCTTTCCTATAAAGAGCTTGTGGTGATTGATCTCGAGTAAGTCAATGATCAGTAGAACTTTTCCCTATAATAAATTTACCAAAAACACTAAGAAGAATGGAGAACATTATTAGATCAGTTTTAACGAATATGAGAGAAATAAACTACATATTGAAATGCCTTAAAAGGAAACTGAGTTGGTATTATAGACTTGAGTTTACTGTACCCAGGTTCCGCCGTTCTGTGTAAGGAACAAACCGCCAGTTGTTCTTGCAACAGAACGGCGAACAGTAAAACCAAAATCCTAATTTGATTAGGCAAAAACTAGAGAGAACAAGTGTAATCTTGATGCTTATGTTCAGATTGTGGTAAAAAAGTATGTATTAAATTATGATGCAAATATGTTTGAAAAAGTTTTTATACCATTCTTTATTGAAAAGTAGTAAATATTTTATTCTAAAAATGTATATATGTTATTTTGAGTGTAAATGATGTAATATTAAAGATATTTTGTTAAATATATGAGTTAAGAAACTATTGGATAAAAACAATATTGAATATTCATTTTTCTACTTTCGAACAAGTTTTTTATGTATTGTTAAAACAACAACAAAGATAGATTGTAAAATAACAAATAAACATTTTTACAGTTATTTGTATAAAAATCTCTCTCCCAATTTGTTTATGACAAAATCATAAACAAACTTTGGAAGTAAACAATAAAATTTATAAGTTTTAAATTGGAGTTTTTTACTTCCTTCTCCCCCTTTTTTGTCGAAACAAAAAGAGCGTCGAAGAAAAACTAACTCTAGAGAGCAAGAAAATAGGTAATTCAATAGAAATAAGGATTATGAGAAGTATATTATTAAAAATAAATCCAAAGCTCCTCGCGTGCAATGGTCCCGAAGATACCGAGCTTAAAGATTAATTCAATGAAATCCACATCAAAATGCTTCCTAAAAGCTCTCCCTATATGGTAATCGCCAAGGTTTCTTAGTGAGTGAAAAGCTACAAAAAACTTGTAGTAGTAATGCATGTATAAATAAAAAAAAAGCAATATAAAGAGATGTCGATAGACATCGAACGAGATAAATCTGAGAGTCCATTTCAAGGCCCCCCTTGACGAGAATGCTCCCCCTAAATGGATTGTTCAAGAATTCTAAATGATTTAAGAGAAGTGTTTAATATGTAAGATAGAAAGAACAATATTCCCCCTCCAAGTGCTGAAAAACTTGTAAAATAATGTTAAACCAAGATGATTTAAAGCATAAATGAATGCCAATACAAAGGAAAATTGGATAAATTTTGGATGGCATTATGTCGTTCTGTTCCAAACAATTCATCTTATATAGCCGAACAGACCTGCTGACCTTCACAACAAAGTCAGCACGAAGAGCGAAATTTGTCGGGAAGACTTCTCTATCAAAAAATTATTATACAACAACCTGCTGAATCAGATCACTGAGCAGGCCCATTTTAACACATAATGAAACAACACAAAATCGGAACTTACATTCCAAATAAGGATTCACAATCATGTTATCAAACCAAAGACCAAATATAAATCATGATTGTGAAGACATAACTTAATTTTTATTAGATACAAATCATGAAATAAAACAACTTGCCTAAGTCAACTAAAACAAAATCCAAGATTAGTGATCTAATTGTTCTAAGCGTCATAAAACTAAAAGTCACTTTATCTTGTCAATCAAATCATATTAAGTAGTATGGGTTTGAGGATGGATCAAAGCTGTCAAAATATTTATTAAGCAAGAAAACCTCATTTCATCTTATAGGTTTTAAGACAATTGTTTCGGTTTCTTTGGCAAAGTGGGCATGTTGTGTGTTTGAGGTCTTTGACGGTTCTACAATACCAAAGAGTTTGCTCAAGAGGTGATCTAAATGTAGCATGAAGGAGGGAAGTGATGTCTAAAGGGTGGTAAATATGTTGAGTGTAAGAGGATAGGGATAGAATGGTGGTGACATTTGTATGGTGGTGATGGAGGTAGGAGGAATAAGGCTTTCTTGCACATGTTGTGCGTTTTGGATGGCTTCTTGGATGTTTCGGTCAAGTGTGTGAAGTTGGTTAAGTTCCTTGTTGTATTTGGTCTCTAGTCATGGATGGCTCGGGTTGTGCACTCAACCTACTCCTAGAGAGGTTGATAGGTGGGAAAGTTGGTTCAAAGTCCATGAGTGTTGGTTGAGGGAGTGTTTGAGATGGTTGAGGGAGTGTTTAAGATTAACATCATGGCTTGGAAAGTGAGTTTGAATAAGCTCCCAATTAGGCTTAATTTGTCTCTTCGGGGTATTGAAATTCCCTCTATCACTTGCCCTATTTGCAGCTGTGCAGGGGAGTCATGCTCACATCTTTTGTTCTCTTGTGTTCTATAGGCCCGGAACAGTTACTACAATCTGCATCGATGGTGGGAGTTAGAGTTGCCCGGGAATTATATTCTCATACGAAGATGGCTAGAATTGGTTACATCACCCTGTCAACGTATCCTTAAAGGTTTTAAGGATATATTGGAAGGGGTCTTTTACGTTATGTGGTGGGTGATATGGAAGTATCGTAATCAGACATTGTTTGGCTCATCTCAACCGCGTATGGATATGCTTTTTGATGAGATTGTTTTACTCTCTTTTACTTAAACCGACCCAATCCCACCCATTTACCATCTCTAGATAGGGTTAGATTATTGGTACTCACGTTTTATTTTGTTAGGGAAAAAAATAAATGGAGAATAGTAAATTGTGGTTTTCTATTTTTCCATATAAATTAAGAAAATGAGATTTTTTTGTTTTTTGAAAAATATGGAAAAAAAGTGTAACTAAACAAGTTTTCAGTTTTTCCATTCTCAAATGAAAATTTTCCTGAAAAAATGGGATATTTTTCCCCAACTAAACACACCCTTAGCTCCGAGGTATCACCAATAATAATTTTCGATTGTTGCCTTCTAATATTATTAAATCCACATACCGAACGGAAGTTCGTTTGACGTACATATTGTCTTTTGGATGGAACATCTATTAGATAGATTAGGCCTAAGCCCGACTTGTGAGTTGGGTCTATTAGGATTAAGGTTATTATTTGTACGCTATCAAATAATGATCAATAATAAAGTTATACCCACGGGTTTTATCATTGTCTAACAACATCTTGGTCTTTAGTCTCACCAACAACATGAGCATTCCCCACGACATCACACCTCGTAATATCAGGTCCCTGCGTATCCTTTACCGGTCTACTACCCCCGTACCAACACACTTAGGAACTAACGTACTTTTTGTTGGAATATGTCCATTATATAAAAGTATATGTCCGGAAATTATACGAGCCTAAGGGGACGCACACGTTATACGTAAACAATGTTTAAATAGTGTGTTTAGTAAACGATCGTTATATGATAACAAGTATTAAATATTAGTCGTTACAGAGTTAAGGGACTAAATATACAAAACCGAAGATTAAGAGGGTGCGGTTTAACCTCCTTTAATTCTAGTCGGCCAAGAAACATAATCCTAATAGGATTAGGAAAGTCTAGGGGCTATATATACATGTTTTGGCTTTAATTCAACATATAACTTGAAAACCAAAACTATAATTCGTTCCTGTGGTTTCTTTTTGCTCGACAGAATCTACAAAACCCAAAGGGTTTTTGTTTTCTTCTTCCT
>BQNB010201417.1:0-10915 GCA_026074375.1 Tanacetum coccineum
TATAAGATCCGGTATCCAAGTCGCTTGAAGGCCCGACCCGATAAGAGACTTGACACGCTACCAAGCCCAGCACGAATTTTGTACTAACAACAATAAAACAGAAATCTGCCAAGCTAATAACATTAGATTTATGCATTAGATTAGTCGTAACTGACAAGGCAATAAATGGATTGTATTTTCTGTTTGTGGGTTTTGTCCTTAACAGTGCAAGTGTTGTTGGTTATCAAGAGCTACATAAAATGTTTATAGTCTTGTGTATTGTGGTTGGTGGTTACGAATATTGCTTGATCAGTTGTGTTTCTAAACTTATAATTATGCTTTTTTTTTAAAAAGTTTAGATCTATGAAAAGCCGAGTATGTTTTGATATATTCTTATGGATGGCGGTTAGGAACTTGTGTGCCACTGTTTGCTCTTTGGAATAGGCAGTTATGAAAAATATTATTTGTAGATTGGCTCGCTAAAACGGGAAGGACGATTAAGTGCGACATATTCTGATTGTGCGTTTAGACTTTGTTGTGCGATGCATGTTTGGCCGAGTGACGCATAATTTTGGTTGTGCATTTAGAAATGATCATGTTTGGGTTTGTTGTGTTTGGATATGATGTTTATGGCTATGATGATTTGATGAGTCGGCGTAACATAGCGGGGGAAATAAACGGAATGTATTTAAGAATGTAACCGTTACACATAGGCATAAAAAAAACCTAATCGTTTTTTCTCTCCCCTCTAGGCGAATTTGGCATATCCCTTATCGTTTTTCTTTTTTCCGAATTCAATCGTGACTTTAAATCTTTAATTTAATTCTTAGTTGCTTGTATTGATTGTCCTTTATCACACTTTAATCCCATTGGATTACAAGTTGGTGGAGGCAAATTGTGCAACCGACTTTAAGATTTAATTCTTGCTTCATATTATATTCATATAATACTAGTTATGATACCCCGTGCACGCACGAGGTTTTAACATAAAATTTTGATTACTTATTAATAATTTGTTTATGAGGTTTGATTTAAATTGCATAGGATTATATCGTACATAGTTATTATCACATCCTTGTCCTTTTTAGTTTTGATAATAATTTTGTTTTAATTCCATTAGACTTTAATCTTTGTAAAAGTACTCTCATTTTTTCTAAGTTTTTTTCTTTATGTTTTTGACACTTATACTTTTATGTTTAATTATCTTTTTTTCACTATATAAAAACGTGAGGTGATTTTTTTTTGCCAATTTTGGAAATATTTTGCCTTTTCTAATTAAAAATAATTTAAAAAACCTTAAAAAGAAATTCTAATTAAAAAATATTACCAAATTTAGTATGATTTGATTTTTTGAAATACGAATATCCTACTTGACGTTTTCCTTTACTATGTAAAAGATATCATTGCTTAAGCTCATTGCGTGCTATCACTGAATATAATATTTATCATTGATGCATTTCGGATTTAGGTTATTAAAAAACATTCTTGGGTTAGTGTGATTTCCATTATTATTACATCATACTTTATTCGATACTTTAGGGTTTTGGATCTATTGTTGTTAGGGTTTTTGGTGTGCGTTTAATTCTAAGCCTAATCCTGTTAAGGTTCTCGGTGCTGAAAATTGTCGTTGTCTTTTTGGTATATGGTACTTGAGTAAGGTTTACTAGTGGGTTGTTAAATGGAGTGTGGTTTCTTGAGTCAAAAAGGGAGTGGGGTTGGGTGAGGGGTAAAGGAGAAGAACATATAGGTAGTAAAGGATGGTGTCGTACCATCTGTTACTGTTGATTCTGGGAATGCTACAAAGGAGGTTGTTTCACCATCTGTGGTTGACGAGACTGTAGCGAAGGATAAGTGATTCACGTAAATTCAACCCTTTTTATATATAAATTAATATATAATACTTATAAATATATAACAAGGATCAAAATCCACAAAATCAATAAGACCGAGAGTAGTATAGGATATTCCCGGGTCGTAGTCCCAACGAGGAGCGAATTGAAAAGTCGAGAGTCGGTTTGATATTTGATGTTTGAATGAAAAAGATTTGGATTTGGTTTTCTAAATCTACGAGAAAAATAAAGCAATCTACACTAAAAACGAAAAAATTACACAAATTATACTAAAAATGAAAATGGGAAGCTAAAACGACACACTAAAAACCCTAATTTTTCAAAATTAAGCCTAAATTGATTTTTTCACTTTTAATGGACTTAAATTGACTAAAAATGAAGTTTAAAGAAAACTAGAACGAAAACGGAGCTAAATTAAGCTTAAAAACGAGAAAACGAGAATCGGGATCGAAACCCGTTCTTTAAAAAGTAAAATTTTGCAAAAATGACCCTACGAAAGATTTTCTATTTTTCCTAGATATTATATGATAAAATAAAATTTTCTAAAAAAGAAAAATATTTTTTTGATTTTTATTTAATTTATTATAATTAAAAAACAGATTTAAAGAAAATAAATGTTTAAAAATAGTAAACGTTTATGAAAAATTCTCAAAAAATACAGGAAAATAGCTTAAAGGATGCTGGATCTAAGAAAAATAAAAAGGGAAAAGCTGGTTTATTAAATAAGCCAGAAATAAGCCTTAAAGGGCTTATTACTAAAACTGCCAAAAGACTATAAAAATAAACTAGTGCAAAGTTTAACTGGATGAGCTATTGGAGCACTTGGTTAACATGGTGGGTTTGTGGGACGTTGCTTTGTAAAGGGAGAGGTCTAGGGGTCGAGCCTTGGCCTCTCCTTTTTGGTGAAATATTTTTTTTACTTTTTTTTAAACTTATAAATCAGATAAATATAAGCAAAATTAAAAAAAACAAGTTTTTATGAAAATCCAAATTAAGCTGGGAAAATTTTTATAACTGAAAAATAAGTAGAAAAATAAGCAAACAAAATTGCAGATATGACTTTTTAAACTAAGGCCTAAATTTAACTAACTATGGGCTCTAAAAGCTAAATAAGCTAATGAAAATAAGGGATAAGCTAAAACAGGTAATCTATCCTACCTAATAAGCAAAGAAAAAGCAAAATAAAGCAAGGCAGGTAAGCTAGAAAAAAGGCAAAAACTAGGCAGACTTAACTTATTTTTTTTTACCAAGACTAATAATGGCTAACTGATAAGCTAATTTAGGGGCAAATAAGCAAAGAACCTAAAAACTAAGCTAATGAAAATAGTGAGCTAATCCTAATAAGCCAATGTAAACTAAAAATAAGCAAAAGAGACAGATAAATAAGCTGGAAAACCTAAATAAGCTATGGGGCTAAACTGCAGGCAAAACAGTCAAAGGGCTCACTTTTGGCTTAAAAATAAGCACTCTAAAGGGACTTTTAGGCTTAATGCTTGCTAGGGCTTATACAATAGCTTATGGCCTTTCTAGAAATGCAAAAATAATGAAGGTTGCATCACAAATAAACAACAAAAATAAGCTGCAAAGTTGGCTTTTAGCACCAGGGGAGCTTTGTTGGTTTTAAAAGGACAAAAAGCAAGCTTAAAAATAAGCTGGCAAATAAGCTTGAAAATCAAAATAGAGTTAAAACAGATGGATACAAGCTTGAAAGGAGCTTGTGCTCAACTTTTCACAAGCTAAAAACAGTTTTTAAAATCTGAAATTTGAGTTGAAAAATGACAGTTTGAAACCAAAGTAACTTGGTGAAAACTTTGACAGTTTTTTAAAAAAACACAAGGAGACCAAAAAGGACTCAATACCACTGCTTTTGACACTTAAAACAAACACAAACAAAGACAGTTTTTCAATACATAATCTAAAAATCACCTTGAAACTGTTTTGGTCCAACAGTTTCAAGGATTCTTTTAGACCAATCTTAAAAACAATATTTAGGACTTAACACTTTTAAAAACAGATCTTAAATGTCTTAATGATGCTTGACAAAGATGACCAAATGACCTAATGGGTCTTTAACCCAGTTTGACCCGTTTTCACTTTCTAAACCAAACACCCCCTTAAAATTTAGAATTCACTTTTTAAAACTGTTTTAAAGAGTTTTAAGCAAGGGTTTTGAAAGACAGTTGATAACAAAGATTTGTTAAGCAAAAATAATCAAAAATCACACACAAATAAGCACTTAAACTAGCAAATAAGCAAATGATAGATTTAAGCAATACTTGACAGATTAACATACAACTTGAATAAAGGACAAAATAAGCATAAATAAGCACAATATAAGCACATGAACAGTAAAAAGTGCAAAAATTTTAAAAAGTGACTTACAAAAGTCCAATGCTTATGGCAGTTGATAAAAGCTTTCCAAAAGCTTAAAAACCAAACCTAAATGCTTCCATAAGCTCTAAACCCATGGCCATCTTTGATATACCATGCTCCTAGCTTCTTCTTTCTTTTTTCTTGTATTTTTGAGATTTTTTTTCTTTATAATTTTTTTTAAGTATTTAACATTTAAAAGAAAAACAGATTATGTGAGCTTATAAGAGAGTTTATGAGAGATTTTAAAACATAGTAAAGACTTGATATCAAAAGAGCTTAAAACAAATTTTTATAAACAAACTTAAATTTCATTAACTTCAAAACATTACAATATTAAAATTTACACTATTAAAAGTTGATAAAAACTACTAAGTTAAAAAGACTACTACAAAAAACTAGATGACAAATGGCTACAAGAGGTCCTATATTTATACTACTCGTAGGAAGATTCTAGGAGGTGTATCCCTTGTGCTTCTTTGCTGAGGAGGCTTTAGCTTGTGCTTGTTGTGTGAGGTGAAAGCCCATTTGATCATAGTTGTCCATTTTGAGTAGTCCCCAAGCAAATTGATCTTGACCATCCATCATTTGTCTTCATTCTTAAACGAATAGGGGGCTTGGGGATTGCCAGGCTATCATGCCAGCTGGGTTGAGGTGGGATAAGGTTTGAGTGGGGTGTGTTATTGATGGGTTTTGGAGGGAAGCAGCAGGGATGTCTCATTGTTAGGGACAATGAACAGGGAAAGTTCAAAAAAAGCGGGTAAAGTGTGTGTGTGTGTGTGTGGCGACGGTGGGACAAGAGAGCCAAAGGAGGACCAAAATGATCCTCCAATCATTTCCCTTTGAGTACATGTCCTTAACCTTAAATCATGCAACCGTGTCTAGTGAAATTGATTTCAAAATTTAATTCCTATGCATGTGTGTGCATGCATATCCGGTTATAATGAGACCAAAGAGGGGACCAAAAGTGGCCTCCAACATTCTAGGAATTGTAGTGCATGCATATGAATTAATTTCCAAGGCTTTCCATGCATACATGCATTAATATACTTAACCGATTACGCAAACAACGAAAATGATTAACGACTTCACAAATAATTATGAAATCTTAAATATTAATTTAAAACGTAAAAACGCGTCCAATGACGAAAGACTACGATGAAATACAATACGGTTCGCTCCCGGAGACGATTATCAGATTATAACGGGACAACTTCTCGGTTACGCGTAAAAGTTAAACGAAACATCGAAAAATTCAAATTATCAAAGAGAAACGACTAAATTATTGAACGAAAATTCTCGGGGTGTCACACCACCCGCTTTCCCAAGAAAAACCATATGCAGTAATAACAAATCGCTCACTAATAGCTTTAATAGACTCCACCGGGACAACCACATCAATCCCATTTCCCCCGGAGTAAACAAAGTACGGAAATTAACTTTCATCCCAATTGGTTTACCAGTAACATTAGCATATGAAGACTTACAGGGAGCATTTCCTGCGTAGGTAGTGGTGGAAACGATCCCAAACCAGTAGTATTCTCCAAAGGACTTTGCTTATTGGTATATATGTAATTACACATACCTTTTACCTAATAAATCGACCCTAAACGACCAAAAACGCACATAAAATGCCATAAATATGCTTGTTTTTGTGTTTGTACTGTGCAGGTATTGGATATTCACTAAAGGACGAAAAACGAAGCCAAACCGGACAAAGCCGAGCACGGATTTAGAAAGAGCATGAAAAACCAAAGCTGGGGACATAAATATCTTATTGGGCCAACCCATACCCGAGTTAATGGGCCGGGTCAGCCCAATAAGCTTATTTAATTAATACAAGGCCCAAAGTCCAAATCTTATAACCGGCCCATACAAAAAGCCCAAACAATAACCAACAGCCCTTAACAGCCCGTTAAACCCAACCCTTTACACCTTATACCGTTAGTCCTCAAGGACTAACAATGTTAGTCCAAAAGGACTAACGGTGCAAACCCCGACCTAACTCCAGGGACTATTGATGAAAAATACAAGGACTTAACTTGCAATAATACTTATAACCTTGAGGGACTAATTTTGCCAAATCACCAAAGTTCAAATGATACAAGTACAGTACACACACACACTAGCACCTTATGTGTGATTTTTGCTAGTTAAGTTCATGTGTACATATTCATTTCATAATCATTTCTCACCAAGAAAACACATTACTCTTTCTTTTTCTCTCTTTGTCCGAACCACTAAACACACACACCAAATCCATTTCTTTTAATCTTTGATCCACCATTTGAAGATATATTGTTCGAGGTTGATTCTTGTTTCTATCAGGGTAGTTTATAAACAACGTTTGGGTTGTTCTTAGTTTCTAATCATCTTTCATCGTATTTTCTTGTAAGTCATCTTTACTTTTTCATAAATGAGTTGTACTTTTGCATTCATATGATCATTCTGAACAAGGTGTACAAAGCGGATCGTTGTGAAAATCATTACCTATTTTTCTATAAAACTACAAGTCTCAAAGTTTAATCTTTTTATTTATAAATGGAAGAACATAAAAAGTAGTTGTACTTTTGCGTATAAAAGTTCGTTGTGACTATTTTGATATATATATTGTTATTATTACGGCTAAGTTATTATTGAGATTTATCGTATAGCGAGCTTGAATATTGTTGGCAAAGATATTAAGTTAGATGTTTGTTTTGTTGGAAACATAAATTGAAAGTCGAAGAGGTTTAGGTTTAGAATAAATTTGTTGTAATATTTGCGGTGTTGTCGAAAATAGATTGGATATTCTTTTGAGTCAATAAAAGATGTACTTTCATAAAACGGATATTTTCACGAGTCGAGATGAATACAAATGGAAAGTTGATATTTTTAGAAAGGTCATGCCGAAAATTTATAAACTTTATAAATGCGTCGAAAAATATACTTTTATTATCAAACTTATGATAAAATGTAGAATAACATTAAGTGTCGAGTTTAGGGCAACATTTACGATTATTGAGTCAACTTTGGTATGTCGGGTCACTAAAAGACGAAATATACTAAAAGACAAAATACACTAAAAGACGAAATACACTAAAAATGAAATACACTAAAAAATGAAATACACTAAAAGACGAAATACATTCGAAGATGTGTCAAAATGTCGAGACTTGTCAAAACCTATAACTTTTGAAAGTACGTTTTGAAAGGGATACACCATGTCTACTCATGCTCGGATGATTAACTCTTGCGTTAAGCGTTATTCGTTGTACATTATTCTAAAACGACCATTATATGCTAGGTTGTCGCCAGTACCGTGAGATTCGTTTTCGCTTGATTGATTTCTTTTGATCCACAACTCGCATAAGGTGAGTTCATAGCCCCGCACTTTTACTCGTTTTGAATAAATGTTTTATAACTTTGGGGTGAGAAACATTGCTTGTTTTTAAAATCGGACACAAGTACTTTCATGAGAATTTTTCCCTGTTTACGTGTTGCCTAAGTAGCGCTAGACCTCCTATTGCCCAAAACTATCATGAACTGTTAATCTCTTGACCGGAGGACCGGTTGAGGGAGCGCGAGTGAATAAATAGATCTATTGGGACTAATTATCCCTATCCGGGTAAGTCGCACTTACTACCCACGGGTCGCCCGATTAAACGGATATATGTCATGTCGAATTTCGGATAGGAAATCTTAGGTCGGATTTCCTCTAGGGCAATGCAACCTATAGCTATATGAAAGCTATGTCTCAGAATTAGCATCGGTGTCATGAGCTTAGTGCAACGTAAATATCTTTTATGTGAAGTTGTATTTGTTATAACTGTCGCATGCCTGTAAAATCTTGTGGTCCACTATTACATCAAATTAAACCTATGAATTCACTCAACTTTATGTTGACCGTTTTAAGCATGTTTTTCTCAGGTGCTTAGCTTGGAAGATGTTGCTTGATCTATATGAAGTCTAATTGTCCGAACCAGTTTTCAGATTTCATCTATGTTATCTTAAATACCGTTGTTGAACTTATTAAAGCTTTCGCATTTTAACTTTTGAATCTTTTAAATTTGATTGATGTAAACTTATTATTATTTTAAATTTATGCAATGGTGTTTATTTTTAAAACGTACCCTTAGAGGTCGTTCTTTATGCTTTGTACTTGAGATATCAAAAAACGTCACGCCTCCGGACACGTATTCCGTCCAGGGCCCGTTTGGGGGTGTGATAGGTGGCATATCTTGTTGTTTCTAACTATGTTAGGAACACTTGGGGTAAATATGGGCTTGTTCGATCAATGTTTAGCTCATATACAGGGTTATTCTCATTTCAATTTAGTTCTATGGAGGGTTTGAATGAAATGATTAAAAATGGTTCGTGGTTTATTTGCAATAATACACTCATTCTTAAGAAATGGCATCCGGATGTGAACCTATTGAAAGAAGATGTTGGTACTGTCCCATTCTGGTTTAAACTCCATGGGGTCCCTGTTACGGCGTTCAGCGAGGATGGCTTGAGTGCAATTGCTACTAAGTTAGGTACCCCTCTAATGCTTGACTATAATACTTCTGATATGTGCATGCAATCATAGGGCAGGTCTAGCTATGCTAGAGCACACGATTGAGCTTAGAGCAAATGTGGAGTTGAAAGATAACATTGTGGCTGCTATGCCTAAAATTATTGGGGAGGGCTATTATACTTGTAATATTCGTGTTGATTATGAGTGAAAAACTCCTAGGCGTGCGTGTTGCAAGGTCTTTGGCCATGTTCTTGGTGAATGTCCAAATAATATAGGTGTTGTTGCGACAAAGAATCCGAAGAAGACTAGTCAAACTCCTAAAGAAATTCCGATTGGACAAAAGGTGGGATTTAAACCAACAAAACAACAAGTTTATCAACATGTCTCTAAAAAGCCTACTGCCGACAATGGCGAGAATAAGAAAAAAAATGTAGAGTCTACTAATGAAGGTTAGTAAGTCAAACTCTTTTGATGAGCTTAATTCGGTTGATAATGATGTGGAATTGGGTACCAATGGGGGATCTTCACATTTGGCCAGCCAAGAGGCAAACTATAGTGGATCTTCGTTCTGGAATGCGGAGTCGAGTAGTCTTGGTACTACTCTTATTTTTGAGAAAATTAATAAGATGGAAAATTTGATTATTGATAGGAATGCTATTTTGGTGGATAATGAAGGAAATCCTTTGAGAAAGGTTGATGACAATAGTGAGGATGAGGTTGCTTTAGTTGATAATGAAATTGCTAGTTTCTTGGCTAAGAAGGATGGATATGGTACACAAAGTTTGCTTGAGGAATGGAAGGATTCCTCATGAGCTTGATGGACTACGAATAGACCTGTTCGATGAATGATTTTGTATGAAGGTCAGGAATTTACTTCTGAAATGCTTCAAACATTTTGTGAATAAATTGGATATTAAAGTTAGTTACGGCTTCAAGAAAAATAGTGTTCTTGTTTATTATTTCTTTTTAGGTCTAATCTAGCTGTGTTCCTTCTTTAAAGGAAGTTGTTTGCTATGTAATTGGAGAGATGTGGAATCACCTTATCCCTTTACTTAAATTTGTTTTTTGGGTTGTAATAATAAAATTTACCGGAAAAACCCTTTACCCAAAAAATAGAATGCAACCGTTTTTTTCAGCCAAAATTTAAAAAGCTAAAAATCTAACACTTTTTTTTATTTTAACATCTGAAAATTTAACAACTTTAAACTTTTTGGACAGTTGAATTTTGAAACTGTTAAAAATTGAACTTTTTAATTAAATTTTAAAGAGTTTAAATTTTTAAAAGTTGAAAATCTAAAGTTTTAACACATTCGAATTAATCCTAATGATATAAAGAACAACCCATTAGCTTTGATAACAAAACCTATGACAACAAATTTAGCTTCAACAATATAGACAACACATATCATCAACAATATAGACAACTCATAGCAACTTACGACATGTTGTCATTCCTAATGCTTCTTTGACTAATTTGAATTTCAAAAAGACTTTCAAAGTGTTCAAAGTTATAAAAAAGCACAGAAAGGATACACTGTAAAAGTGAACTTTTTATAAACTCAAAGACTAAATAAAGTGAAACAACTATCCACCTAAACTGTCCATTAAATACATGCGTCTTTTATAAGAAAAAAACAAGAACAATAACAATTGATTAATTTGCTTGACATCGTCTCAATAGTCATTTTTCCTTCTAAGAAACAAGAAAAAGCGCACGAACAATAAAGACGCTAGCAAAACGAAAAAAAAACAAACAAGCAAACACACGAGTTGACCATCAAACCCTAACCACCAATACACGAATGAAACACAAAGAATAAGACCAACATATGAGAGTCGCGACCACCGATACATGATACCAGAAATTTTAGTCACAAGATACTCGCTGCCACATTGCGCGGGTACCATGCTAGTATATATGAATGAACTAAGTATAATTCTAAGTTATAATAGACTTTACTAAGACAATATTAGTTGGTGTTTTAAGTTATTTTTAAGAAAATAGTCATGACCCAGGCCAAGTTTATCAAACCAGGTCAACCCGGGTCAACGAAAAACCAACGGTTCAATCCGATTCTCAAACAAGCGACTAATATTGTACGTCCATGGTTTGTAAGTAACTCCTACTATTTACCTGTCTATATATGTATTATATATATATATATATATATATATATATATATATATATATATATATATATATATATATATATATATA
>BQNB010201418.1:0-10915 GCA_026074375.1 Tanacetum coccineum
AAAATATGGATTGAAGGTAGTTACAATAGGGTTTTAAGGCCCTAAAACGACCTAAAAAGCTGCTAGAATGACTAGGGTTCGCCTCTTAAAAGTTATACAAAGTTACACACTTAAAACCCTAAAATTGGTTTTGAATATATAGTGAAAACGGTGCGACGGCGTCCCTTTGAAGTCGTGATGCCGTCGCCACGTGGATGATTCTAGATCCTCTTTAAGTCGGCCACGTCCTGACGCCATCGCTGGATCTCTGACGTCGTCGCGATGAAGATCCTGACGCAGTCGCTTTATGATGGTGACGCCGTCTCTACGCTCTGTATGCACAATTCTTCTTGATTTTTGGTGTAGAGTCGTAATCTTGTTTGTTTCTTCTCCAAATGAGCCTAAGTCACGTGTATTTCCTCCAAATGCCATCCAAGTGCTAAAAACCTAAAAACAAACGATTAAGCACATAATCTGGGCACATTTGCATGATTTAGAGGGTTAAATAGCCCTAAAAAAGTATATAAAATAACACCTCATCAGGAGTCAAATAGTATGTTGCTGGTCTGAGGGCTTCATTATCTTGCTCGTGAACTAGTCCACTAGAAGATGTTATTTGAGGACCGCCACAAATTATTCCAAAGTGAAAGTCTTAATTTACACGTCTATATGAAGTATAACACTTATCAAATGTAAATAACACAGTAATAACTTTTTAATTATGTAATGCTTTATTGATAAGAATCAAAGTATTACAATGTGCTATGGATCGCACAAGTTGAATGACAATGTAAGATCACCCTTTAAACAAGTAAACTTGATGATGTATCAAGTTTACAAGCGAACTTATATAGACCAGCTGATAGGATCAGAGGACTACCTTGTAAGTTTGACAAAGGAGTACATGCCTATAATAAATACAACAATAAAAGCGATAGCATTTACTCCTTACAACATTCTCTATTTATACTAATATAAGGTTGCATCCTTAGTGGGGGTAGTTGCAACGTGTCAAGAATGGGGGTAGTTACAACGTGTCAAGAATCATGTGGAGGACGTACGAGGTATTAAATGCACATCCATTATTGGAAACATCCCGCCCATACTTTATTGAAAAGTTCTGCCAACTATTCACTACTTTTACCAACTTCGTACTTGGTATAGGCTTTAACTCAAATAACCTCTTGTCCCGCCTTAAAGTATTATTGAGTTTCCCGCCTAAACCTAGCTTATAGAAAAGCTAAAGTTTAACTTGTTCTTCTTCAAAGGGTAATATGATAGTAAGAGTATTGCCACATTTGAATCTCCCTAAAACCACAGCGTATTTCTTCTACATACCAGCTGATATCCATCCCAGCTGACGAGTATGTCTTCAAGTAATCTTCAACTTCTTTGACGATGTCTTTGACTTGAATACGTTTGAGGTTGCTCGCTATGGCTTTGCATTCAACGAGTCTTTCATTGCCTGCTAATACCTATCAGCGGGTCCTTTAATACTTAGCCTAATTTCTATTTAAATCTAGGCAGTAATCATTGGGCTCTGAATTGGCCCAACAATCTTCCCTTACTTAAATATAAATTATGCTAAGTAAAAAATTATAGTAAGTGAGACACAACTTATTCTTACACATAATTTAACAAAAAATAACTTTTATTCATTCATTACATATGATGGCCCAGACCATCTAAGTTATCTTTTACAACCTTCTTAGCCTCAGTTACATCATTTCTAACCTCTATTGTCAGCTCTAATTATGCGAACATTTTTCTTCAGCCTCTAGAGAGCCCTTTTGAATGGCTTTCTAAAGTCTGATCAGCTGAGCAGTAGTGGCTAGGTGGAACTCTTCTTCTCTATGAAAAACCAAGTAGAAATTACTATTGTAGAAGAAGTTCCCTGATGACTAGTCCTCTAGTACCTTCTACCCCTAGAGGAGGAATTAAATTCCTTTACATTCCATCCACAACAATGTTATCTTTTACAAACACTTCATGGATGATTTTTGAGCTTCTTAGCAGCGGAAAGCCCAAAGGCTGTTAGCTCAGATGGTGGAGGAATGCCTAGTTTCTCAGCTTGAGTCTTGATCCACTCAAACTTAGCCTTGAGGTTTTTGAGAAGATCATTAGACTTGCTTTTAACCTTGGATGCCAGAGCATGAATTTCAATCCACTCACTAAATCCCAGTTGCTTTAACATAAATTTTTCATAAACTGTGAGACTCAGTGGTTGTTTGTTCCTCTCTATTCTCATAGTTGCATCTTTGGTGACTCTGTCAATTTTGTAGCCGATCTTTATGATTAGAAGCTTGTCCGCTCTGTAGGTGATGTAGTGATTGTATTCATTAAGCATCTTTTTTCTTTTAGCCTCAAATTCAGCTAGCTTTTGAGCTTGAGCTTCTATTTCAGCTGGAGACAGCTTCTTCAACTTCTTCTTTAATTTCTCCTGTTCAGCTTTCAGATCAGCTAGCCTCTTCATCTCTATCAGTTGAGCTTGAGCATCTTCTAGAGTCATCTTCATACCAGATATGCTAAATTGATGAAGCTTTAGCATTTTGGGGTCAGATCCTCCTTGTTCATCTTCTAGAGGCATGAGGAGCTTTATTGGTTCTTCCTCAACAGCAATGCCATTTCCTTTGCTTTCGTCTCTGGGAGGAGTTGGAGAGTACTCAGATGAAGTTGTTCTAAACAGAGAATCAATAAACTGACCCATAGTCATGTTTTGAGGCAAGATTGAGCTCAAAGGAGTTGGTGATTTGGTGCTTGGTTTTGGGATTAAAAACTTCAGTCTTTTAGAAGGGGTTCTTTTGAGACCTTATCCTCTGAAGCCTTTTCTTCTGGTGTATGAACAACCAGAGCTGATGATGTAGTTTGAGCTGGTTCAGAGATAGAGGAATCTTGATTTGCATTTTCAGTAACTAGAGGAGCTTGTTCACTACTTGGTATTTCTTGTACAGATGTATGCTCCCCTGAGCATTTGTCATTACATCGTCCTTGGGTGGTTGCTCCTCCTGAGTTGGATCAAGGTTTTATGAATCTGGGTTTGCCTTTTCCTATTTCTCCCCCTCAGCATTAGCTTTGGTAAAAACTGATGCTGATTCTAGAAGGCTAACCATATCTATCATCAGAGTATTCATGTCTTGAACATGTACATAGTTCTAGTCAACTCTTTGGGTGCACTATGCAAGCTTGTCCCGAACCTCCTTCATACCCTTTCGGACCTTCATCCGGATGGAGGATCCTATCTTTTTCTTAAGAACTTTGCTCAGCTCTTTTTGTAGTTTCACAAACCTTGAACTCTCAAGTTTGTTAAAGGTATTGAACTATCTGTTCATGGGCTTGACCGTTTGCTTGATAGATTCAACAATGATCTTAGGAATGGCAAGTTTTAGACTTTCAAAGATAAGATCTGGCAAGGTTTCTTTGAGAGACTCAGCGATCAAATTAGGTACAGACTCTTCTATCTTGTCAGCCACCTTATAAGTTATAAAGGATTTAAGTTGTTGTACCTGTGTAGTAAGGGAATAGACTTCCTTACGAAGATGACCAAAGGGGGTCTGATGTCTTAGCAGCGGAAGTATTTAAATTGGTAATCTCATTATTGAGATTACCAGCATTGGCCTCTTCACTCTGAGTTAAAGTAACCTTAGGTTCAGTGTACTCAGTCCCCTCTTCATTTGAATCATTAGTCCTAAACCCATATATTGAAACCACTTCATCATCAGGTATCGAGTGTAAATCAGAATCAGTTGGTTCCTCCATACGCTGATTCAAATCATCAGGCTCTGGCCCTAAGAATATGATTTGATCTTCATCATCCATCTGAGTTGGTTGGAACCTCTTTATCACTTTAATCTCAGACTCGGTATCATAAGGGCTTTCCTCAACATGGCCAGACAAATCTTCTAGCCTTACATCACCTATTGAGATAAGCTCATAATTAATTCCCGTATCCTGATCCTCTAGATTATCAAGACGTTTGACTTTCTTTGCACTAGTTTCTTATACCTGAATAAACTTTGTTAGTTGAAAAAGTGAAGTTGTAATGAGAGGAAGGATCGCCATTTGCTGCCCCTAAGAAGACTAGGTGTGATTATCCAGTCCCTTTAAAAGTTTATGACTTTTGGGAATCTTTTCATTTGTGAGTTTGTAATAGAGGGTAGGATCACCATTCGCTGCTCCTAAGAAGACTGGGTGTGATTATCTAGTCCCCTCAAAGTCTAAGACTTTGGGACTCTTTTGATATTTATTTGGAGACCCTTGAGTCTAAGTAAAGTTTAGTTCATATAGGGGTCTGACTTTCATGCATAGAATGGGTTAATCCTAGCAAAGTCCAAAGTTTTAGGGTTAATCCTCATGTGTTTATATCTTGAGGAATAATTCCTTGAGTGCAGACTCAAAGTGTACAGAAAATTTAGAATTTAAGTGCTAACTCTGACTCTCTAGTGGGTCATGGATAACCCTTAACTTCACCACTCTCTCTCTTAGAGAAGTTTGAGAGTGGTTGCTTACAGTGCCCCTTATATTTAAAACTGTTACCTTTTCGACATCAGCGGTCTTAGGATGGTTTACTTGATCCTCTGCCGACTCGGAGGCTCCTAGACTCTGGGTGGTGTTAGTGATGGCCATTTTTTTCTCAGCATGCTGAGTCTCAGCGACTTGTTTCTTTTGAGGTACATCCCTGACCTGCTTTGAAGACTTTGGTTTAGAAGAAGGTGGAATTCTCTTCTTCTTTAGCTTCGAGTCAGTTGGTGCTTTAGACTGAATGACAGGTTGCACAGAGGTCTCAGACGAGGACTTATCAGCTAAATCATCAGCATTCACCTCCCATAGGTAGGGAGTAAAGACTTGATGGGGTTTGGAGAAAGCTCAGCCACTTTGCACATATGAGTAGTTAAAGCAGTTTCATTCTCAAGTGTGGGTTTAAAAGAAAGGGATGTAATGTGATGAGGTTTCAAAGTCTTGAGGTTCTCATTGGTGTAAGCTTCACCCATCAGATGTTCCAAGATGAGAGACAAATATCTTGTATGACATATGTTTGATTTTATTTCCTTTTTTCCAGTCACAGGGTGTACCTGGAGAATCAGATCAGAGAATAAAATACTTGCTATGTCAACATTTAGCCCCCAGCACAAGCAGTACGTGATAGTTTGCTAATTGGTATTTAGCTGATCACAAGACCCCTACATGCCTCCCAGACATTTCACGATGTACTGCATCAAAACCCTCCATTTTGGTGAAAAATACTTAATTTTCATCGGGGAAGAATTGATGAGGTCAGAGGATGAAAGAGAGGTATTGTTCTCATCAGTAAGTCCCAGAGTTGCTAGACCAGCCTTCACTGTCTCCTTTGGGGGAATTGAAACAAGGTCCTTACTACGTTCTAACCCGATGATAATTGAAAACACATTGGGATCAAACGAAAGTGGTTTGTAAAAATGAGAGAGAGTGAAGGTGATCGATTTCATTTCGGAATCTGCCTTAGCTGTATACTAGAATTCTCAAAGGTATTTCGGGTAGTAAGCCGATGGTTGTTTGGTTAAAGCAGCAGATATACAACTTTTTGAAAGAAACTGAAGCATGGGATGGTAAGAAGTATTTTTGGATTCCAACAAGGCAATCTCATTGTTGAAGTTGATGGTACCATCTTCCACTTCAAAATGAACGTTTTGCGCGGGTGTGAGTTATCTTGGTTGTTGTGATTGTGAAGAAGATTCTGAAGTAATTGTTGTTTATAAAAGAAAGATTTTGCTTCATTTTAGATTAAATGATTTGTGAGAGATGATGAAAATGGTGGTTTTATGGTTTTGATTGTAAAAAGTGATGTGTGTGTGAAAAAAAGGTGAACAGTTTATACCAATTTTTTTTGATATTTTGAAAATAAAAGTTGTTTGAGTTCCGCATTAAATGCGAGTGGTAAAACTGTCACAAAACATGAGCCCCTTTTCCCCTCCGTGTACTGTAATTTCCGCATTTTTTGAGAAGTTAATAAAGAACTTTTGAGTAAATTTGAATTTAATATTAAGAATGTTTGCCTTTGAACTAGGTGGTTACATTTAAGTTACGTTAAAAAATTTAATTTTCAAGTCAGAGAATCACTTAAAGCCTTTTTCTTATCAGAGACATGTTTTTCGATATTGAGCATACCCAACTCAGCGACCAATCTAGTAAAGCTAGGCTCAGGTAGTAGTTTAGTAAAAGTATCAGCTAATTGTAAATCAGTGGGTATAAAATGAAGCTCAATATCGCCATTTAAAATGTGGTCTCTGATGAAGTGATACCTGAAGTCAATATGTTTTGTCCTAGAGTGCAGTATTAGATTGTTTGAAATGGAAATAGCACTTGTATTATCACAAAATATAGGCACCTAGTCATAGAGAACATCATAGTCAGCCAGCTGACTCTTGATCTAGAGAACTTGTGCACAACATCTAGCGGCAACTACATACTCAGCCTCTGCTGATGACATTGCCATAGAGCTTTGCTTCTTTACACTCCAACATACTAACTTTCCACCAAGTATTTGACAACCCCCTGAGGTACTCTTTTATCCAGGTTAAATCCAGCGTAGTCTGAGTCATAGTATGCTTTCAAATCAAAGCCTGGTCCTTTTGGATACCAGAGGCCTAGATTTTGAGTTACTTTAAGATACCTGAAAATTCTTTTTACAGCGACAAGGTAGGATTCATTGGGGTTAGCTTGGTACCTAGCACAAAGACATGTGGAAAATTAGATATCAAGTCTGTTAGCTGTAAGATACATCAGTGATCCTATCATGCCTCTAAACAATGTCTCATTAACAGAGACCCCTGACTCATTAGGGCCCAAATTGTTTGGGGGAAGCATGGGGCATTTCACTGAGGCACTATCAGCTAGATCATACTTTTTGAGTAAATCTTTAACATATTTTTCTTGACAAATAGAGATTCCTTTGAAATCTTGTTTAATTTTAAAGCCCAAAAAATAAGTTAATTCACCCGTCATACTCATTTCATATTTTTTGGTCATCAACTTGGCAAATTGCTTACTAAGTTTTACATTGCTTGACCTAAAAATGATATCATCCACATATATCTGTATAAATATGACATCACTCTTAGTTTTATAAGTAAAAAAGAGTGTTGTCAATGGTACCTATGATAAACTTGTGCTAAATAAGAAATTTTGAAAGAGTTTCATACCATGCTCTGAGAGCTTGCTTTAGCCCATAGAGAGCTTGTTCCAACTTACAAAAATGATTGGGCAATCCACTGCTTTCAAACCTAAGAGGTTGTTGTACATACACCTCCTCTAAGATTTTCCCATTCAGAAATGCGCTTTTTACATCCATCTGATACACCATAAAACTCATGTAGGTTGCATAAGCAAGAAAAATCTTGATTGCTTCTAGTCTTGCAATAGGTTCAAAAGTTTCTTCATAATCAATCCCTTCTTGCTGATTAGAACCCTGAGTAACCAGCCTTTCCTTGTTCTTTATAACAACCCCAATTTTCATCCATCTTGTTTTTACAGATCCATTTGGTCCCAGTTATGGTTTTACCATGAGGTTTAGGGACCAAAGTCCAGACCTTGTTCCTTTAAAATTTATTCAGCTCTTCTTGCATTGCAATAATCCATCCTTCTTCTTCCAAAGCTTTAATCAGCTTCTTGGGTTCCATTTCAGAGAGAAAATTAACATACAAGCATTCATGAGCTGATGCAGCTTCTAAGTCTCTGATCCTGCTTCTGGTTGTAATACCAGCCATAGGTTCACCTATGATGTTAACTAGTTCTATGTGCTATTCTCTTGACCATTTGTCTTAAGGAACATGAGGTTGAAGGATATCTTCAGCTGAGGGTGAAATAGTTGGTGAGGGTTAAACATCATAGATTGGTTCATTTATGATAGAGTCTTGAATTTCAGCAGGTTCAAGAATATTAGTTAATTCAGAAAGATCATGTTCATTGAGAGTTGGGTGATCATCAGTACTAGTGAACTCAGGGGGTTCTACAGGAGAGACAAAGTCCTGAAGAATAGCCGAATCAGTAGGAGTGATGTTTTCATGAATGGTTTTATATGCATGGATGTAGGGAAAGTACTCAATATTGCCAGAGCATTGAGTAATCTTATCTCTAGGTTCAAGGAATTCATCATCAGGGAAAGATCTATTTTCATTGAAAATGACTGCATCACCTTCTGTGCTGGATTAAGAAATTGCTTCACCATCTTCACTGAATGTCACATGATATGTTTCTTCCATTTCTTGTCTTCTGATGTTGAATACCCTAAATGTTTTTGCCACTAGAGAGTAGCCAAGGAAGAATCCATCGTCAGCCTTTTCATCAAACTTTCCCAGGTGATCCTTGTGATTGTGAATATGCACAGGACATCCAAACACATAGAAGTAGCTGATATCAGGATATCTTCCTCTGAACGCATCATAGGTTGTCTTCCCACATCTTTTTACTATGATGGATCTATTTTGAGCGTAGCAAGCAGTGTTGATAGCCTCTTCCTAAAATTGTTTAGGGAGTTTTGCACTATTCAGCATGGCTGCTTCTATCAGGGTTTTGTTTATTCTATCATCTATACTATTTTGTTTAGTGGTACAAGGATATGACAAATTCTAAGATATGCCCTTTTCATCATATAATTCTTCCAGCTTATGATTTCTGAATTCAGTTCCATTATCACTTCTCGGCTCCTTTACCCTTACTTCATTAAGGTTTTCCATCTTTCTGATAAAAGACATGATACAGTCAGCTACATCACTCTTTTTCTTGAGGAAAAATACCCAGGTGTACCTTGAGTACTCATCTATAATGACCATGGTATATTTGTTATGGCTGATGGTTTGAGGTTTTACAGGTTAAAACAAATCTATATGGAGGAGATGTAAGCACTTGTTGATGGAAAATGATCTCTTTGTTTTGAATGATGCTCTGTGATATTTCCCTTTCTCACATGCTGAACAATTTTTGTATTTAGAGAATGTCAGATAGGGAAGTCCAGAGACAATGTTGTGTTTTGCAAGGTTGTTTATGTTCTTGAAGTTGAGGTGAGACAGTCTCTTATGCCAGAGCCAATTAACACTTGGTGATGCTTTAGCAAAGAAACATGTATTGCTTTCTTTATTGTAAGATGACATATCAATGACATAGACATATCTTCTTCTAGGAGCAATGATTACAACTTCATTATTTTGGTTGAATATGGTTCCCTGAGTCTTAGTAAATAGAACTTTAAAGTTAGCATGACACAGCTGATTGATGCTAATCAAGTTATGCTTTAGACCATTCACATAAGCAACCTTAAAAAAGGTGATTCCATTACAACTAACTGAGCCATATCCTTTTGTGTCTCTGATGACATCAAATAACGTCTATTTTATAACATTATTTATCATATGTAATTAACCCATTTGTATGATTATTGCAAAGAATTGTTACTTAATCATTTGTATTTGAGAATTACAGTAATTATGGAGTACCTAGTGAAACTTAACTAAAAGGCACACATTCTGGAGCTTAAACAAAGATATTTTGAAGATTACTATTCTAATAACCAATACACCGTATCCATCAAGGAAGATACGGTGTATTTGTGCCTGCACTTACTAAAAGACCACAAAGGAAACAAGATCAATACGCCGTATCTAGAGAAGATCAATACGCCGTATTGGAGATATAGTATGTGAATATTCTGGAAGATATCAAACGTGGTCCTTACTCCAAGAAACCCCAATACGCCGTATCCAAGACATTGGATACGCTGTATCGAACCGACTCCAAACCCTATAAATAGAAAAATCAAAAATGAGTTTTAAGTGTGCTAAATCATATTCTCGCTACCTAAACCACAAAAGTCGATTCAGAGGAGAAAAAGTGTAGAAAAGGTCTCGCAACGCATTCCAATCCATAGAAGACAACGTGTAATTTCTTATACTTTTGTAATCGTTTAGTTTTTGGTATCATTTGTTAACTCGGTTGGTTTACCTTGGCTAAGCCATTACTCTTGTATTAATTATGATGTTTGAAGGCTAATACCTTCGGGTATTAGTCATTATTATGAAGATCTGAATGTTTACTTTTATTTATATCTTGATTGCTTAATTTATCATTATATGCTTGTTTATGTTTATCAATTTATACTTGTTTATGTGCTTTGATATGCGACCTATCATTCAACTAGATCTAGTGATACGAACCAAGTAATCTAGATGCCGGGATAGCTCTCCATATAGTGATTAATACATCTAGACTAATAGGATCATGATTAACAACCTGTCTTTGCCTTTAGATTGTGAGCTTAGTTGGACCGGTAGGTGACCCTTAGGATCAACGAGTACATTCTAATTAATTGGTAAAGATTGGGTTAGTGGACTACTTGTGTATGAATCGCCGTTAAGCAGTGTGTGGGTAAAGTCTCTATGAGCTAGGGTTTAACAAGATCACCATTGCTTTAATCCCAATGATGGATTATAATCAGCAAATAAAGATGCTTTATGCGGGTGCTTTAATTATGACAGAATTAATATGTCTAGGTCTTAGGATGAAGTCCCGCCTAAGTCTAAGAATGATCTACCACCTCGAGATAAGTAATCATTGCATTGAATAAACAAACCAACTTCTAATCGGATTAATGATGGCTAATACAGTTTTTTATTATAAGGCTTGACCGCTCTTTTATCTTCTGTTAATTTGCTTTTGTAGAATATTAGATTTCACACAAACAAAGAACTTAGAGAGAGAAAGCTAGAGAGAGAGTAGATGGGAGAAACACACTAAAAACACACACATGAAATGAGGAAAATGTATTCAACCAACACCCTCTCCATGTATGGAGAGGGTTTATATAATTACAAGATATGGGCCAGGCTAGGATTTCCTTGGACTTTCTATAAGCCGGCCCGGTTAGCTTACTAATTATTACATAATATTGTCTAACTATTACAAAGGCTCG